>CM050207.1:31249407-31266907 GCA_027475355.1 Coilia nasus
ACATACAGACGTACCTAAATCTGTAAAGCCACACCATTCACAAATTCATGAATATCTACACAGTCATGTTAATGTGTAAACAATTAGGACAAAATGCACTCTTGCCTCTTCAAACCCTCAAATTAGACATGTAGGTATAGTAGGCTCTAGCAACAACATTAGTAAAGACTAGACACTAGTGTGAATAGTAAATTCTGCTGTGCACAATAAGAGGCTGAGTTATCTATCTACGTGTCTTTTTGTATTGCGTATGTGTATATGTGTGTGTGTGTGAGAGAGAGAGGGTGTGCTTGGATTCATGTGTGTTTGTGTGTATGTGTGCGTGTGTGCGTGCGTGTGTGTGTGCGATGGGGGGGTGTAAGGTCTCTGTGGACCCCAGGCACGCTAGGGAGAGGTGAGCTGTCACTAGCCATTAGCATCACCACTGCTGAGACGTGAGGAAAACGAGCGCAGTAGTGGAGGCAGTGTGTGTGTGTGTGTGTGTGTGTGTGTGTGTGTGTGTGTGTATGTGTGTGTGTATGTGTGTGTGGGGAGGGGAGGGGAGGGGGAGTTTGGCAGCAGTGGTGGTGTATAGGCGTGGGAGGAAGGGGGGAAGCACGTTGTATGCATAAGTGTGAGGGGGAGGGGGAGGGGGAGGGGATGGGGAGAGGTTGGGGTGCGCTCATCTCCCACCCCTCCGCCTGCCTCACGGGAAAACCTGGCACGAAACTGACCAGCACCTCGTCAGAAAATACTGAAGAGACAGAAAAAACACAGCCAACACACACACACAAACGCACATACACACACTTAAATCATACACCCTTTACACTACATATAAACTAAATGTACAAAGTATAAAAACTAGTAAAAATAGCAAATGTTTTTTTTTCAATTTAACATAAATACATTACACTTAGCAGACGCTTTTATCCAAAGTGACTTACAAAAAGAGGACATAATAGCTAACAGATGTGTAGAGAACATCGAAGGCACCTATATAAAGAGATGGTTAGTAGAGATTAGTTTTGTTAGGAAGGAAAGCAGTCTTGGAAGAGAAGGGTTTTACACAACTTAGTATCAAATTAGTAAATTTCTACTTCAGTGTAATTCTAATTCTTTCTGTCTACTCTATATTAATTATATTTTATTCCTATAAACAGAAGCTCTCTAGTCTGTTTGCTAATATCCCTGCTGTTAAAGTTAGTGCTGTGGCCATGTGCAGTGGTACCTCATACAAAGGGAGCCAATGGTAAAAGTTAAGAGTTTCAGTGTTTAATATTTTACCAGCGCCCTCAGTGGTGGGGAGGAGAGGGTGGAGGGAAATGCAAATAAGGTCCATTAACATCCCTAGTTAGTCGACAAACATACAGACATACAGAAAGAAACACACACACACACATACATACACACACACACACAGCAGTATTCACACTGTCTCTCCCACAACACACACACAGTATATCTTAACCAAGAGTAAGCTAGGCTTTATGATTAATGCATATCAATGGCATAATGGGCTGAAATTAACTCCTCTTTGTCTCTCCTGAGTTTAACAGGCTGATTCGCAAGGCTAGGAGTGCTGTCATATATAGTTTATTATTAATACTCAGCTCTCGCCTTCCTGCCTGCCCTTAATAATGCATCAGGCATACACGTGTTCACATCTGTACATATAATACCGTTTCTGCAGAAACAATACTCCATAACAATAAACCACCAAAACACAAAATGGCAACACATCGATGATCACCTAAGTGGTCAATAAATTACTCCCTGACTCACTTAAATGTCATGCCGCAGACTTCAGGAAGACAGGCTGTGTGGGTTGAGCTAGTTTGTACACACACACACACACACACACACACACACACACACACACACACACACACACACACACACACACACACACACACAAATACACACAAATACACATTGTTTTCCACAGCCCATAAAACTGTTAATATTGTAGAGTTTAGTGTCACTCATACTGTGGTGCTCAGACCTGCACTCACCTATAAATATTTCAATTTTTGGCACCTCTGGTTAGAGGCTACATGCATCTGCAACAGTGCATGCAATTACACTTGGGTCTAATGTAACTGTAACTCATTCCGGGTCTAGCATAGGAGCGCAGGCAAACATCAACAACAAAACACTGTATTTATATAGTCTTTTTTCAAAGACACCCAAAGCCCTTTACACTGCAAGGGGATGTAATTAATCATCACCCCCCCCCCCCACACACACACACACATGCACACACACTACCATCACTACAAACCCCATGCTAAAGCTCCTGCCTCTCACCTCCACACCCACCACCGCCACTCTGATGGGAAAGTTTGTCTAGGCCGCAAACTCTAGCCACCAGCCCCTGGTTCACAGAGCGGGGGTCACCACCCCTGCCCCCCAGCACCCACAGCCCCCCCCAATCCCCCAAACCCCAGCCAGACAAAGGCATGTCATGAAGGCCTCATGAATAATCTATTAACCCCAATCGCAACCTGCTCATCACTCATCATCACACATCTGCAATGACCTCTATCATCTGGGGCCATTCAGCACACATCTGCAATGACCTCTATCATCTGGGGCCATTCAGCAGAAGAGGACCAGAGCGGTGAAAGTGACCATAAAATTCATTAGCTTCAGCAACCTGTGTTGGCTAACAGTCTGTGATTGGTACATTAAGCTCGTTTAAAGGGTTCCCTTTACAAAAGAGGTAGGAATACCATCTCTGACCTCACTAGAAGCTCATGAATCCAAAAAGGCAGTCATATGAGTCAAGTGAAAGCCACAATCAAGCTCTTCCTCCTTTGCTCAGAGAATGGGAGACCAATCAAGCCATAGCCTTTGTTGATCCTCCTTAGATGAGGACAGGGGCCATGACATGGGGAAGAATAATCGCAGAGTCAGATTATAATTTTTTTTGTCGTTCACGATTGACCTTTGTCCACTATAAGATATTAGAACCATGAATCCTCTACGTGTCTTGGTCAGGAGACTGGCCACATTGCAAGACAATTTGTTATTGTATGGTTTCCATCGACTGCTTAAGACAGGACTCCCAATATTAACAATGGACAGTTCAGTTCATAGGACTCCCAATATTAACAATGGACAGTTCAGTTCATATGACTCCCAATATTAACAATGGACAGTTCAGTTCATATGACTCCCAATATTAACAATGGACAGTTCAGTTCATATGACTCCCAATATTAACAATGGACAGTTCAGTTCATATGACTCCCAATATTAACAATGGACAGTTCAGTTCATATGACTCCCAATATTAACAATGGACAGTTCAGTTCATATGACTCCCAATATTAACAATGGACAGTTCAGTTCATATGACTCCCAATATTAACAATGGACAGTTCAGTTCATATGACTCCCAATATTAACAATGGACAGTTCAGTTCATATGACTCCCAATATTAACAATGGACAGTTCAGTTCATATGACTCCCAATATTAACAATGGACAGTTCAGTTCACATGACTCCCAAGTCATATTCTGTCATGCTAGTCGTTTTGTCGGACTGTCCTGGAACAGCGCAAGGAAAAAAAATCGCAGGTCAAGTATGGCACATTGTAAGACTCAATTACATTCGATGTTGTGTCTGAGCTTTCGGAAATGAATATGATACTGGAAATGAGTGAATTTGAGGCAAAATCGGGCTGATATTATGTAATGTGAACCCGGCAAATTTATTAGTCTAACACGTATGACTCTTAATGGTGCATTTAACGACTAGACGTTTAACTACGGTGACGTTTCAGTTTAGCAGCTCAGCCATCTTTGCTAACTCCCTCCATCTCTCCCTTCTCCCCAGAGCTGCGAAAGTGTGGGAAAGTTATTTTTAGCGCAGATGCCGGGACACACAAAGCGGCCGACAGGAGAGAGGAGAGAAGAGAGGGTAGATGAGAGGAGAGGAGTGTGTTGCAGAGCTGGGCCCGTCTCCCCCCCCCCGTCCTGCTCCGGATCAAAATTCCACCTTTGAACCAGCCGACCGCACACCCTCCACCCAGGCCCAGGTGGGGCGGTGTTAGGGGGGTGTAGTGTGGTGTTGGGGTGGTGAAGGAGGCCAAGGCAGCTGACGTCTGTGCTTCATAAAGCAGCTTGAAGATTCAAAAAACTTAAAAAAAATAAATAAAGATAATGACAATAATAACAAAACACTCACAAAGACACAGGCACACACACACACACACACACACACGTGCACACAGATGAATAACGAAAACACACACAACACTCACAAAGACACAGGCACACACACATGCAGACACACACGCACACACACACTCACGTTCTTTGCTGTGGGTACGCCCTGCACAAGCATAATAGGGCTCCTCTGATTTCTGTCCACTTGCTCCATTTTTCATATCTCTGGGAGAGTTATAACGGCCAACAAACACACTCTGGCCAGAGTTGATGTGCACTGAGCCTGCCAGCCATCCAACCAACAGCGTGCAGACATGTGTGTACGAGGACGACTTCACAACGGTGTATTCGGCAGCCCTGCGTTAGTGTGATTGATAAGAGCATCCCTCTACATGGTGGACAAGACAGACAGGAAAAGAGAGGGACGCAGGGAGATGAGTGGGCACCTTAGCTCATAGGCTGTGGGGCCAGACCCCAGCCCCCAGCCCCCAGCCCCCAGCCCCTTGCCCTAATCCGGCCTGAATGGCGGCTACGCTTGAAGGAGCAGGCGGCCCTAATGGCTGCTGAGACGTGGTCTGAGCCCTGTGCAGAGTTCCACGCTAACCGATTTAACAGCTCACTTCTATGGCCTAGCCCAGCCAGACAGCACAATGCTGCACCACACCACAGTCAACGTCATGCTTGTTTTTCTGTTGTTGTTTTTCAGTTTTCTTGTTCATTTTTGGGACAGCTTTCAGGTTGGCTTTGTGGTTCAAGAAAAAGGGTATGTTTTTCGTTTTGTTGGAGTTAAGACACTTGGTTCTTCGTAACAACATGGGCTGCCTCTTGTGTGGCCTTTTAAAAGGACTGTACACATATACAATGGTTTTGTCAAAGCTTTTAAAAAAGAAAATGGTTAGATTAAGAGCACACTTCACCAGAGAAAATTACTGAAACAACATAATGCTTCAAAGCCAAACGTGCACTTTGAATGTATTTTATGTACAGTGTAACTTTAAATATCTGCGTGCGTGTGTGTGTGTATGTGTGTGTATCTATATTGCTCTTTTGTGTATGTCTTTACTAACAGGCTTAAGGTCCAATTACAAAAGTCATACATACATCTGAGGAAGGTAAGGTAATGGGTCTAATGTTAGCGCCCATGGCTACCTGAAGGCTTCTGGCCATGCTGCTCTTTGACAGACAGGTTCATATTTCACGGCTCTTTAGCTGAATTTGTCAGCAAAGCAGACTAGGTGGCCCGTGACTTCATTTCCTACACAGGGGCACTGCCAGTGCAGCAGAGCCAGTGATCCTTAAAGACACACTTCGCCACACACAAGCCATACCACAGCCCTCTGATGGTGATGGCTCTGTCACATAGACACACACATGCATACACACACACACATCGCTCACCATCTGTCATCCGTCATCTTCTGATGGTGATAGCTCTGTCACAGACAGACAGACAGACACACACACACACACATATATGTACACACACAAGCCAGGGCGCTAAACACTACCTTATCCCTCATCCTCTTATGGTGATCGCTCTGCCGCATAGACACACACACACACACACACATATATGTACACACACAAGCCAGGGCGCTAAACACTACTTAACACTACTAACGCTAACACTACTATTATCCCTCATCCTCTTATGGTGATCGCTCTGCCGCATAGACACACACATACGTGAGCACACAAGCAAGCCAAGGCACTGCGCACATTGCTTCAGTCTCCTCTGATGCGGATAGTTGTTGCTGTACAAACACAGGTAAGGTCTGGATCTCTGTCAGCTATTTGTGTGTGTGTGTGTGTGTGTGTGTGTGTGTGTGTGTGAGGATGGTATTTCTAGACCTGTTTCACCTGTACTCTTCGACCTTTCCTCTGCACCGCTGGGGCTGACAAATCCCAGAATTCAACAGCACACAGCAGCAGGGCAACCCTCCCAAACTGCACCTTGGTGATGTGTTTTAAAGAAATAAACAATAGCAAAATGCTTCCTTTCAGCTGGAAGAGTTGTTCATTCGTTCCTGTGCAGGGATGCACCGATTGACCTGCTGGCGATTGGAATCGGCCGGTTTTCACGTAATCAGCCATGACCGGTGAGCAGCCAGTCAAAATTAAAATACGTTGATTTTATATGCCGGTCAAAACTTGTGTACCACATCATAAAACCACATGCAACACCAGCAGCACACACACTCACATGTAGCCTACAACTCACACAGCAGTGCTTCTCATACACTGATGAGACTGTGGCGGCCCAGTCTAAATATGGAACGAGAAAAAAATATTTTCGCTATATCAACCTATACCGACGTCTCAGCTAGTCTATTTTGTTTGCATTACTTTAATTACTTCAGTTAATTAAACATTTAAGATAAATTAATTCAGGCCTGCTTTGGTGTATAAATTAGTTACGAAATGACAAAGCTGTTGCCTATTACTGACTGTTACGATGAGTTTAAGGCTATCAGAAACATCTAGTCCATTGTTCTATATTTACAAAAAATCTGATTTCATGTGAAACTGCTGGCATAAATAATTACAATGTCAGAGAAAAAAATATTTTACAGACATTTTCCTTCAATCTTTGACATTAGCATGTTCGGTAGTTCACTACATTTGTTAATTAGTGATTAACTAGAAAACTCTTCTCTTGAAACAAGTGATAAAAAATAGGATTTTTGTAAATGAGTTAGTCAGATGAATCTTCATAGCAGGAGAGTTCATATTAAGCACAGTCTAAATATGGAATTATTTCCGCCATACCAACTCATACTGACATTTTAGCCAGTCTATTTTGTTTGCATTACTTTAATTACTTCAGTTAATTAAACAATCAGGATAAATTAACTCAGGCCTGCTTTGGTGTAGAAAAAATAACATGAACCTGCAGCATTGCTCTGCACGCCCTCGGAGGCACGCACACACAGACACACACACACACGCACGCACGCACACACACACACACACACACACACACAGTGAAAGATGGTGCGTCTGTATGGCACTCCGAAACAGCTATAAATTAGTTATGAAATGACAAAGATGTTGCCTATTACTGACTGTTAACATGAATTCAACACAGAAACATCAGCTCATTGTTCTATATATTTACAAAAAAATGATGTAAAACCGTTGGCATGAATAATTCCAATGTCAGAGAAAGGAAATATTTTCCTTCTATCTTTGACATTAGCATGTTCGCTAGTTCGCTATATTTGTTAACTAGCTAAAGGATTAGGCCTAAAGTGGTTACTTAGAAAACTCTTCTCTTGGAAGAAGTAATAAAAATAGGATTTTGAGTTAGTCAGGCAAATCTTTACTCCAGGAGAGTTCATGGTGGCACTGCGAGCACTGAGCCAGATCCATCCACAAGTCAGCAACCTCTGCTAACTATTAAAATTTATCTATTAAAATTAAGATTTAAAAAAAAATAGCCTTTGCGTTTGCTGTAAAGTAATTTGAAAAAATCGGCTAAAATTGGTAAGTCACACTCCATGAAAAATCGGAATCAGCCCTTTCTGATGGATCTCAATAGGTGCTTCTCTATTCTTGTTTTATATTTTTCCAAGGTCTTACAGATATTATGTGACAAATCAAAAGATTACCATGTGAGCTTCAACACAAGTCTACAACATGAAACCAAATCATCTACTACAGCATATTGCCTTTTCGAAACCAAAACAATGACAGCACTTCACCTCAGCAAAATAAAAAAAAGAGACCATGGATTCTATAGACACTTTTACTGTTTCTACTGGCGGAGCATGTCCAGCAAGCACATGCACCACGAGTGACACAGTAACACCAGCAGCCTCCATCAGCACTTGTGAGGGGCTGCGTGATGTTTGGGCTCCTCCTAAAAGTGATCCATTTGAGGCATGAAATATGGATTGTGTGTGTGCTGCAGCTGCTGCTGGAGCCGATGGTGCTGCTGCACCCGTGTGGCGGAGGCTGGCTAGCTGAGAACCGCACTCACCGCACCACCGCTGCTGCCACCGCTGCTGCCACCGCTGCTTAAGTGGAAAGTGTGCTGAATTATGCATGGCTCCTCTGATGTATAGCAACGCACCTTTCACAGGAGCCCAACTAGAGAGCGCTGCCCTGGGAACATATCGCGTGACGCCCCAGCAAAGATGGCTCTCACACACACACTCACACGCACACACACACACTCACACGCGCACACACACAATCCCTCCGTTCATAGAAACGGTAGCACAATAGAATCTCCTTTAGCAATTGCCAGGAAAGGATCAATTATTTACTCAGAATCGCTTCTGATAACATGTGAGACAGATGTATGGAATACTTAATAAATCAAAATTAAAACTTAATATTTTTTAGAACCGAGGCATAGCACGAAAGACTTCACTGTCACTGTTCAGAAAGACTGACTGAGGGGAAAAAAAGGCACTGACGCACTGCTCCAAACTAAAGGGATGGCCCGCATCCTCTACAGTCAACTAAAAAGCGGAGCTTTTCCGAGTACATACAGGAAAGATGCTACCTACCAAAGATGTGTTCTCCCAGGACGAGCCCCCAAGTCTAATTAAACCTGACCAAAAAAGGCTGCTCAGTCTCAGTGGCACTTCAGCAGTACAGTGCCACACTTGCCACTCAGCACACGGCCATTAATGGCCCTAACTGTCAACTGCTTAATGTCCTCCCACGCCACCTCTTTGCTGCATCCCACTTCACACATTTGCAGAAACACTGCAGAGCAAAAACATGGTGCATGCTCACCATTTCACCATTTATGAAAATACAGAAAAGCCAGAAAGCCAAGATATCATCTTATATTTACTTATATAATTACAGTTGTGGCTATGAATTGGCAGTTATACGATAGCATCTTAAGCCTGACCACCATGTTCATTGTCAGATACTGGATTATACTGGCAGATAGAATAGGATGTGTGTACCACTACAGTGTTGAATACCAGATATTATCAACAGTTATTTGCTTATATTCATAACATATCTGATACTTACACATAGCTGTGGCCGTAAAAGTGGTTTAGCTTGGCAGGCTTTGCGTCGGCAGGCTAAGTTTGCTAGCAGCCTGGGCGCTGGGATTGGGGTGAAAGTGCACTGGCAAAGGCAGGCTGGTGCTGGTGAACAGTTTGCAGAGCTTCGAGCAGGTTGACAGTGCCTTGGCCCAGACACAACCAATCAATCAGGATTGGCCCCGAGGGGCCTAGAATTTCACAACAATAACATGACAAAAAAAACCTGATCGGAGCGGAATGTGTCCATCACACAGCAAAGGCATTTGATGAGTCAGGTTTGACACATTAATTTAATTAGCCGGCACTGCGCTGTTGTCACTTGGCAGATACAAAAACAAGGGCTGGTTTGCCGTTGAAACGGTATGTTCCCTAAACAACATCCTCCAAAACCGCAAGAACCAGTCCATTCAAATGAAGTTGGCAACAGCCAGGAATCGAGGCAGCGGCGAAGGTTGTTGACTGGAGATAATTATAAGCATTTAACTGCCTTCAATCCTCACCAGTCCTGGTGCTCTATGATGTCAAATGCAGAGATAATGCAGTTTAAAATGCTTAGACCCAGTGTTTGTGATGAATATTAAATGATCCTTATTGTGAAGAGCAGTACTTTTTAAACTTTTTACACACCCGTTGACTACTTTTTAAGAGATTTATGATGTCACTAATCTCTAACCAACTCTTTACCTAGGTGTTTGTATGAGTCTGTGTGTGTAGGGGGTGTGTGTGTTTGAAATGTCCCTGCCCTGCGAAACTTACCTAAGGCACATGTATCTGCTTGTGTGTATGTGTGTAGTCTGTTTACTCTGTGTTCCTCTACACCTCTGATAGCTTATTATGTCCTCCTTTTGTAAGTCGCTTTGGATAAAAGCATCTGCTAAGTGTAATGTAATAATGTAATGTCACCCTCACTAAGTCTGGGCTTGTTTAACATTAACAATCCTAGTGAGACCATAACCACTACCACCACTACACCTCCTAAACACCGCCACCACCTCCTCCCCACTACTACCCATACGCCATATTCCTCCTACATCCCGAAGGTGAGCTTACCCTTGCGCTTACCCCAACCCAAGTCTGGGGGTGTCAGAGGCAGCCTAATGACATGCCTCTCGCATTCTTCCCTCAGTCCTTCTCTCAGAGACAACAAGGTATTCTCCACACTTACGACACGACAGTGACTGTGTACCTACTGTGAGAGTGTTGGAGTGAGCAATGTGTCAGTAAGTGTCAAGTTGATTAGGCCATACCTGAGTGTGTGTTTGTGCTTGTTGGGATGAATGAGTGAACAAGTGTGTGAGTAAGTAGGGAATGGTATTACACAGGTGTGAGAGAACATGTCTGTTGAGGAAGTGAGGAACTCTTCAACTGAATATGTGTGTATATGTGTGTGTGTATGCACATTTGTGCATTGTTTGTATTCATGTTGAGCAAATGAGTCAGTAACTGACTGGGTGGGTATGTGTGTGAGTGTGTTTTTATGTGAGATAGTGTGTATGTGTAAGTGGGTGTGTGTGTGTGCAAGTGTAAGTGTGTGTGAGTCAGTGTGTGTGTGTGAGTGAGGTTGCGTGTGTAGGTGTGAGGGCTAATCCAAGGCTTACACCTAACCCCTCTACCTGCTTCAGCAGGGCCATGGGTTAATTCTGCCCGCAGGGCAGCAGGGCTAATTGACTGCTCATCAACCGCCAATTGAACTCGGGCTGTCATTTTAAGCGACCACTACGTACTAATGAGCAAACACCTATCAGTGCAGGTTACTGCATCACATAAATCACCAGGCCCAGTTTGTCAGTGACCTGCATGGAGTGACTCCTGAACTACACCACAGAAGACCTCTGGATGCAATAAAACTGAATATTTTGTACCCTATCAACAATGACTCCAGGAACATTTATATTGATGAGTCCAGAAATGACCTTTAAGCCGATAAATGAGTTTTTAACAAAGGCTATTATTTAGGTTATTGTGGTGGATACATTTTAGCAAAAGTCATGCCCTCTGTTGGTGCGGACGTGTGGCAATGGACATTGGGGCTGCGGTTGGAATCGGAGTGTGTCCGATGCTCCCACCTTCCCCGGCGAACCTGTCTCTGCGTTCAGAGCGCCGCTGCGTGCCGATCCCCTCCTGTGACCGGGTCACCGCCAGGAGCTGCCTGCCGAAACACCGCCGGTATGTCAATCAAGCCTCGTTCTCACGCGGCAGGCATCTCGCAAATGCCGAGTCACCTCAGAGAAGGTCAGGGAATGGTTCAAAAGCGCGTTTGAGAGTGTGTGAGAGTGTCGAAGACAAACAAAGAAGAAGGTGGGGGAAAAAAAAAGGGCTACAAATAGATCGCATATCTACACAACAGCTCGCCGCGTGTGACGGCCGATTTCTGGCTGTGAGTGATTAGCGCTGCACAGGCTGCTGTCTGGGTGAGTGATTAGCTCGGTGCTCGCTGGGTGATGTCTGTGTGTGGGGGGGCTTTTACTAACACACCCCGCTCACCGTCACCGTCCGATCTCTATCGCTCCTGTCAGTCAAGCCGTCACGACACGCGGACAGTAAGGGGTCACAGCCAGGTTAAGACGCGCAGACGTGTTGGAACGCAGACTGTCACCCCCGTCAGTCCCCCCTCCCCCCAAAGGCCTGCTGGATGTGGTGTCGGGGTAGACTACCACACATCACCCCCCACATTACCTCTCCCCCACATCTCCACCTGTCGGCTGGTTGTCCCCGTACTCCTCGAGGTACGAGGTACGATCGGCATGTGCTGTTCAACGTGGGTGACGGGGTTCAAACGTGCGAACGACCAACAGCCAATCAGAACAACGCGACTAAGGTGAATCATGGGTAAACAAAAGACACTCTGTTTGCCGTTGAAGGGCGATGCCAGAAAGTGGAAAGTCCCCTTCAAAACACAGAACCTCATCAAAAGACAATCAAAAAGTCAACAGGTTTGGTCCCCGTTAGCGATGGTTCCCTGGAAACGACATCAGAACAAATCGGTTCCTTTTCTTGCTTCCTAACTACTATCAAACATGAAGGGAAAATTCAAATACGTCAAATAAGCTCTACTGGCTACGAAGGTGTCCTGAAACAATGACACAGACACAAAGACTGCTTGCATTACAGAAAATATATGTACCGTATTTCAACACTGTGACATAAAGGCATAAAGCATTAGGTACCAATTTAAAAAACATTTAAGACCATTTGGTCCACGTGCAATATTTTCACATGGTGCTTACATGTGTCGCATGGGAGAAGCCCTGTCAGAGGCTGGTTAAGGCTGACAGAGGTCTGGGGAGAGGAGGTGGAGGTGGTGGTGGTGGTGGTGGTGTGGGGTGCTCAGGGGTGACCCCGAGAGGGGGTGTGAGTGGGGGCCTTGACCCTGCAGCTCAGCACCCCTGTGGCTAAGTGACCCAGGCTGAGTGAGAGAAGGTGGTGGCGAGAGAAGAGGGTTGCGGTGGTGAGGGGGCAGAGGGGATTAGGGGCCCCGGTGATGGGCTATGACTGTTGGCTTACTCATGCTCTCTCTCACCCCAACACACACACACAAAATCATACATAGGCACACAAAGATGTACATACCAAAGTAGTTGTTTGTGTAAACACACACACACACACACACACACACACACACACAAGCATGCACAAAACCATACACAGGTACAGATGTGTGTACCCAAATACTTGTGTGTAGACACACAGGTACACCCACACACACACACACAATCATATGTAGACCCTCTGGTACCTGAGTCATCTGTCTGTCGTACAGCTTTAATGTCTCACTGTGGAGCCCTATAACCCCAACAGTGGCACCCAGATAGAGGTCAGTGTCAGCACCAACCAGAGGGACCCTGCCACAGTCCAGGCCAGAGATGATTGGTCCAATATGGGGACACAGCTGCCTCTGACATTCAGCTCTTATCAATTTACACTTTCACAGTTTTCATTTAGTCTATTTGACCTGCAGAAGGAATTTGCAGTTGGCAAGCACACATGCAGGTGTGTGGCATGTACACACTTGTGCTACAAAAAGGAAGTGTAAAAAAAAAACCATCTAATGTCACGCTCAAGCTGGTGACACTCACCCGACCTTACTGGCACTCCACGCCCGTCAATATGGTTACCCTCTGTCTTGACCAGACAGCCAGCACCACCCCAACTCTCCCCCTCAACCCCCCAAAAAGCTGCACAAAAGCCCAGACAACCCCCCCACTCCCACCCCCACCGCCCCCTGGGCGGTGCACTTCAGCAGGGCTAATGCAGTCCTATAGACTCCCAGTGAGGAGGAGAGGGGCACTTGAGCGCAGTGGCGGGCAATTAAACGGCTATGGGGGGATAAGCACCTTGACTTTTATAGGGGTCCATAAATCAGCAGTGAAGTGTCTGTGGAGGGGGGTGGAATGGGGGCTACTGAAGGAAGGGTAAGGGGGGTGGGGGACCCTCCACCATCTCCCTCTGCACAAACAATGGGCTCCGTGATTAACTATTAACAGCCCTTGGAGAGATAGCATAATGAGAGCCGAGTGAAGACATGAATCCCCACCTTTTTTAATGCTGCACGGAAAGGCAGAGTTTAGGCTAATGGGTATACTGAGTGTTACGTGTGTGTGAGAGAGAGAGTGTGTGTGTGTGTGTGTGTGTGTGTGAGAGAGAGAGAGAGAGAGAAAGTGTGTGTGCATGTCTGAAAGTGTGTGACAGACTTTGAAAGCTGAGAGTGTGTGTGTGTGTATGTGTGTGTGTGTGTGAAAGAGCGAGTGAGTGAGCGAGAGAGAGAGAGAGAGAGCAAGACTGTTACTGAAAGTCTGTGTGAAAGTGTTTTTGTGGGGTCACATAACTTAACTGTAAAGTGTTTTGAAAAGGAAAACTGCATCTTTCTCTCTGGGGTCTAGTGCTGAGTGGGGGTGCTGTTGGAGGCTAAGGGGAAGTGTATGTGAGGCGCTGGGGGGTGGGGTTGGGGGTGCAGGCGTGGCAGGCGTAGTCATTGTCTAATGAAGTGGTCGGTCGGGCTAAAGGGGTCGGCGGGTCAGCAAGGGGACAGCGCGTTCCCCCACACCAACCGCCAAAGTCCAGCACAGCTCCACCAACCAACCAGTCGGCCAAAGAAGAGAACAACTAGAGAAGAAATTCTGATGTCCCCTTCATTAGTCAATCAACTGAGCTGAGTTAAGCACCACTCATCTTCGGCACAAGCACATTTGCAGGGACTACAATGAGGAATCTCAGGGGACAGGAACATACTATCTCAACTTGCTACATCATGACAATATATTTACGTTCACGTGACGTTTTTGTCACTGTCCCTCTGAAACGTGGCACACAGTAAGCCGAGATAACAATGACACTGTCCCCATTCTAATATTCTATTCATGAGGATTTTGCTGAGACGCTCGAGTGACTTTGAAGTGATTTTGAGGCAAGTGTGTCAACTCCGGCATTTAATCGATAGCCTCACCTTTAGGATTGACACCCAATAGTGTGGGGAGAGACAGAATAAACAGAAACCGCTGGCGCGTGGCAAATACAAAAGCCGATGCATAATCATGACCTCTTAATGTGTGAAGCCATTCACCAGGAAAGAAATAAAACAAAACTGAAGAATAAAAGCTTTTCGAGATGAGTTTTTTTAACCCCCTCTCCCATTCGCCTCGTTGTCCCTGAGGTAATCCATGACTGTTTACAATCTCCCTGCTAACAGTCCTTACCCAGAATAGATGGAACAAAGACACAAGAAGAATGAGTGAAATGGAGACAGGACTGTGTTTGAGAGTGGGGTGGTGTAAGGTGGTTGATAGGAGGGAGTTGGTGTGTGTTTTAGGCATGAACAGTATGGGGTGGTGTAGTAAAGCGCTGTGTAAATCCCTTGAGTAAGAGTGCTTTAGGAGGCATATAGTTTTGGGGCCAGAGGCGATTCGAGACTCCGTTTGGACCTCAAGCAAAAACTCACCACTTTCACTGAAAACTGCATTGCCATCGCTGTAGTTTAAAGGTTGTCACAGGGCATAAAGCAATAAACAGTTTTTGTCTGACATTATGTAAACATTCCTCTGTTATTATGACTACCGTCTTTAATGTAGCCTACTGTCCGAAGCCTGATTTCAGGCACCATGTCTGAGATCGTTCAGTCCTGTTGTTAGCCCTCTGGGGCCTTTAGTAGCTTGGGGGGGCCCACACCAGATGTATGTGCTGCCTGTTGGCTAGCTACACCTCGGGCCTTAGCGATTGGTCAGAGACGCACTGGGAGGGGAGGGGAAGGAAGGGGAGGGGAGGGGAGGGGAAGGTGTGGCCATGGCTGTGGTGTGGCCTACCTCAATGGTGAACTGCTTCCTCTTGAGTTTGAAGGCCAAGTCTTTGGTGTCGGGGACCTCGCACACCAGACAGTTCAGATGGGGCACCTGACGCACGTGCAGCAAACCTGATGTGAGGAAAACGTTTGAAAGGAAATTTTACACACAAAACTTCACAAAAGAAGACATTTTGCTACATTTGGTAAGGGTTCCCTCTCAACAAAAGTACACAGGAGTTAGATTATGTATTTGTTTCTAAATTGAAAAAGGTGCTGTCAGAAATTTAAGAGACGCATGTGGGTGCATGCACACACACACACACCATTCCAGTGAAAACTTACTGCATTTTAAAAGGTCATGTACACTTCTGCTCAAATGCATGTACAACGCACCCGCTCAAATTTGCCATATTCACACACACACACACACACACACACACACACACACACACACACACACACACACACACACACACACACACACAAACATCATACACACTTATACACGCAGTCACTGCCAAGTTCATGCTGCTTTTGGTGTTTCTCACTGTAAACACACAAGGCTATCATGTTGCACGCTAGACACTGGAGCTGAGCATTATGGTCATTTTATTAACTGCACCATTGGGCAGAAACCAAAACACTGGCTATGAAGAGGGAGAGAGGGAGGGAGGGAGGGAGGGAGTCGGGAGGCTGAGTGAAAGAGAGGACGCTTACTCACAGAAGCATGAGCAAGAGAAATACAGAGAGAGAGAGAGAGAGGGATAGAGGGAGAGAGAGATAGAGGGAGAGAGGGGGAGAGAAAGGAAGAGTGAAGCAGAGAATGCAGAAGGAGAGATGGAGTAAGAGGAAAAGCAAAGTAATCCCGCTTCCCTTCTTATAATTGAAATGACTTTTACACAAAAAACTTACAAATGTAATAAGAGGGCTAATACACAGTGTGTGTGACGACAAGAAAGAGAGAGAGAGAGAGAAAGAAAGAAAGAAAGAAAGGAGAAGAGGTGATGTGTGAGAAAAAGAGAGACGGGGTGATAGCAGATGTAAGTGTGTGTGTGTGTCTGCTTGTGTGCTTTAGTGTGTACCGCAGTGTGTGTGTGTGTGTGCGTGCGTGTGAATGTATGTGTGTATGTGTGTGTATCTGTATGTGAGTGAATGCATGTAAGTGTGTGTGAGCAAGCACACGTGGTGTGTGTGTGTGTGTGTGTGTGTGTGTGTGTGTGTGTGTGTGTGTGTGTGTGTGTGTGTGTTTGTGTGTGTGTGTATGTGCGTAGGCGCGTGCTCGTAAAAAGCCTGGTTGTGAGAGCAGGGTAGTGCCGGGGCTTCTGTGTGCGCTAGGCTGATTCCGCCCCGCCTGATTCGCTGTGACAGGACTCCCAGCATGCTTTGTGCTGCAGACGCACCACGAGAAGAAAAGAGTGGCCTCTTGCACCTCCCTACATCCTCCCCATTGTGTCTGCGGGCCTTATGGTGAAGCCCTAATGGCATATACCCCAAACCGAGAGCGCTGGAGGGAAATCAATAGACGACGCCGCGGCAGACGACTTGCCGACACCGAATGCCACTCGCACCACCAGAATCTGCAGTAAATTAACACATTTCTTACAAAAATATCTTTGAGATTTGGGAAACATTCAAAATTGAAAAAAAAAAAACCAAACAAACATAAATCTAGTTGTGACAAAGGAAGAGATACTGTGTGCTGTGGTGAGAGATGACAAGAGTCTTGAAGATTAAACGGTGCCACTTCTCCACGGTGTCTTTTTTTAAACTGGGCGTGGGAGTATAATGTGCTGCTGAGAGACGGAATGGCATTAGATGGAAACAAATAAGGAGAGACACAGAGACAGACAGAGGTGGAGAGAGGAAGAGGAGGGTGAGGAAGAGGAGGATGAATAGGATGAAAATGAGAAGCAAGAGTGAAAGTGAGAAAATGAAACAAAGAGCAAATAGCAGAGAGTGAGACAGAAGACGAAGAAAGACAGAAAGAGAGAAATAGAGATAGAGATAGAGACAGAGAGAGGGAGAGAGAGAAACAGAGAGAGAGGGAGGTAGGGA
>CM050207.1:31271907-31319407 GCA_027475355.1 Coilia nasus
CACACACACCACCACCACCACCACCCTTTTACCTCCCTTGCACTCCTCTCCTATTTGCCCTAGTTTTTTAGCCGAGCCTCATTCAGGAAAGGGCCTCTCGTGCACTCACAGTCACTTACAGGACATGCCAGGTCGGCTCTCTGGGAGAGAATTAAAGCTAGGGTCACCGTTTTGCGGCAGGGAAATCATTCGTCTCAAAAACAGCACACGTTGAGACGGGCAGGGCCGACTTTCAGCCATTCACACATGCACTGATCTGCCACTTCACACATATTGGTTGCACTTCCACCATCCACATGCAGAATTTAGTGGCCTTACATCCTAATACTTAGACCTAATACTTATCATGGACCAGTGGAGGCCTTGCATTAGGCTTGTATCTGACAATAGTGGAGAATCGGTTGTTTTGTGATTCCATACAAATACCCAGGGCTTGTTGGGTGGTTGAGTAAAATGGGGTCAAACAGTTGGATTCCAATGGGATCCCTATTTCAGGCTTAACATGATGTGTTCCTCGGTGCGATTCATTATTGATAAAAGCCTGGAGAAGCTACATGTGTCTGAACTCGGCTACCCTCAATGGAGGATGAACCTGAGGTCACACTTAATTTTGGTGTTTTCGTAACAAAGATAAAAAAAACAGTTACATCAGTTACACTCGAACCAGCTACATCATGGTAATGCCCAATAAGACACTTTACTGTGTTTCTCATATTTCCTAGCCAGGGCCTGATTCAATCAAGCCTGTGGGTTTGCACAAAAACATTCTGTTGTATGTAGTCGGACCTGATCACACACCCCACCCCCCCCCCCATTCCCCTCCCCCCTTTAACACACTCCCGATTCCACTGCTACCGAGTGGGCCACAAAGCCATGGCGTGGCCTGGGGAGTTGGCCCGCGTATCTAGGGACAGCTGTTCAGTTGGCACTCCCCGGCCTGGGTCAGCATTTGGTTGGCCAGCGCGCGGAGGGTTCCTGTGGCGGGAGAGGATGGGGGGGGACTTTGCTTTGCGGGTGGGGATGGGACACAGGGTGGTGCGCAGTAGCTGCTGGAGGTGGTGGTCTGTGACTGAGCGGTGCCCCCTGATTAAAGTTTCAGGTGGGCCATGACTCCAAGTTAGACTGGGTGGCGTTGGGTGGGTTGAGAGTGGTGTCGGGGGGAGGCTTTCAGGAAGCCCAGTGCTTGCTGCCGCTGCTTAAAAATGCATGGCTGGGCCACCCCTTCACTGGTATATATTGTCCCTCCTGTTGTCAGGATATCTGAGGATTCGGGAATAATTTAGTCAAAATGACAACAGGGACTTGACTCACGATGCAAAAGACCCATAAAGAAACTCATCCAGATATTTTAAATGATTATAAACATAGTGCAGTATGTCTGGAGAGTATAGAAAGCAACAGTGAATAGTTATTAGATAACCTAACCACACTGACAAAGCATACTGATATATAATATGAATTAAATATGCTGAAAGTAATTTCTTATAAAAAAAAAAATCTATCAAGTTTCAGACATTAAATGTACATGGCAAGTCTGCTATAGTTATATAAAGCTACCAGGCCTTGAATTGGTAGCACATCTGGCACATCTCCAGCGAGTGTACAGACCTCTCAGCCTCTGCACTTAAATGCCTCCCTGCCAGTCAGGATGACCCCTCATTGCTGGGACCTGTGTGACCCTGGCGCAGGCATGATGGGTAATTACAGGGGCTCAGGGGGGTCAGAGGGCGCAGGGGGAGCTGTACGGGGAGGAGGGGGAGAAGCAGGACGAGTAGTGGGATGTGTGTGTGTTTGTGTGTGTTTGTGTGTCTGTGTGTCTGTGTGTGTGTCTGTGTGTCGATGTCTGTCTGTGTGGTGCGGGGGTGGAGATGGAGGCTGGATGGGGGGAGGTTGC
The DNA here is from genome assembly GCA_027475355.1 of Coilia nasus. Lineage (NCBI taxonomy): Eukaryota > Metazoa > Chordata > Actinopteri > Clupeiformes > Engraulidae > Coilia > Coilia nasus. The sequence continues at coordinate 31,273,802 of CM050207.1, forward strand.
AGAGGCTGTAGAGAAAGAGTAAAGAGAAGAATACTTTTACCGACAGCTATGTTTGCATCCCCACATGGTGCGCTAATATCGCAATTTTGTTTGGTCACCAAGATGTCACAGCAGAACCAAAATTTCAGTTTCCACTGTCTCAGGCTCAAGAGAAAAAATATCTAATTTCCAGTATTTATTGAGGGTCTTTAAGCCACACACCTTACAGTACAGTGTATATTCCATTGCATATGTTTGGTCTCTAAGACTAAAACTATTGTAGCCCTGCAGACAGAAAGAGAATTTCATCTATTTTATGCTTCAGTGAGTCACCCTGATTAGTCTTACAGAAACAAGATTATGCAGAAGGCACCTACAACTAGCCATACAGAGTGCTAAGTAGTTATGAGTGGGCAGAGAAAACTATAGACTAATGAACTCATTAACTGTGGATTGACAAAAGGAGGGATTTCTTTATTAATGTCATTAAATATAAATGCCAAAAAATGCTATTACACTGCTATATATCAAATACAGGTGCTCTTTGGAAACAAGGACTTGTTTCATGAAATAAAAAAAAATGTGTTTGACTTGTTGAACCTTTAATGTAAAGTGTCGATATTCAGGTCTTCAAAAACAAAAAGCACAATGCTTCGCTTCTTATTAAAAAGCCTTTAAATAATGTGATTAACTGACTGAGCTTTTGCAGTTAGAGACGTCTCTACAACATCAAATGAAGTCCACTTTAGAAACACACACACACATGTATGAATCTGCAAAAAAACATACATTTTTGTTATACATAAGCCCTAAGGAGTGAGAGAGTGAGGGAAGGAAGAGAGAGAGATCGGCTTGGTGAGAGAGCTAGAGGAGAGAGGGAGAGGGGGAGATGGGGAGAGGAGGCGAGGGGCGAGGGGCATGGGGGGACAGGGGCAGGAGAAGAGTAGGCTCTGCTGGGTCTGTGGAGGCCCTGTGGTAGCCACAGTGTGCCATATGCCCCAACAGATGACCTCGGCTCTGCCAGTGGGGCCCAGCAGAGGAGAGGGGCCGACAGGGGCAGGCCCAGGCTGGGACGTTACAAGTCCCCCCTTCAATGCCCCCAATACACACACACACACACACACACACACACACACACACACACACACACACACACACACACACACACACACAAATACACTCTTGCACACACACGCATGCCTCAATACTCTCTCATACACATACATACACACACACACACACACACACTCTCTTGCACACACACACGCGTGCCTCAATACACTCTCTCACACACATATACACACACTAATACACTTTCATAAACACATGCATGTGCAAGTGCCTCAATACACTCGCTCACACATTGCACACACACTAATACACATTCGCAAACTAACACACACGCGTGCCTCAATACACTCTCACACACACATAACACACTTGCGCAAACACACACACATGCCTCAATACATTCTCTCACGCACAAACATACACATTAATACACTTTCATAAACACACACACACACGTGCCTTAATACACTCTCTTGCGCACACACACATACACAGACGAATGCACACTCGGAAACACACGCGCACCAAAATACGCTCTGGCACACACTCACCCACCCACATCCCCTTTTCAGTACAACACAGTTTTTATCCACTCACATTCACACTGAACTACATGTAAGTGATAGTGTATCTATGTGTGCTTGAACTACATGTAAGTGATAGTGTATGTATGTGTGCTTGAACTGCATGTAAGTGATAGTGTACCTATGTGTGCTTGAACTACATGTAAGTGATAGTGTACCTATGTGTGCTTGAACTACATGTAAGTGATAGTGTACCTATGTGTGCTTGAACTACATGTAAGTGATAGTGTATCTATGTGTGCTTGAACTACATGTAAGTGATAGTGTACCTATGTGTGCTTGTGTGTATCTATGTAGTCACGTATGTGGAGCACAAGCGGTGGGCTGGTCGTGGTCTGTAAGCTCTTGCCTCTCATACTTGTGATAGGTGAAGCCCCTGACTTCCATCATGTCTGCCTAAATCCTAACTCAAAATCCTAAATCCTAAATCAAAACTATACGAGTAGCAATTCTCCTTAATCATGTTCCCATTTCTGACCAACTCTCTCTTGCATGCACGCATGCACGCTCACAAACACGCACGCACGCACAATCTTCCTTAAATATTTTAATTGTTGCCACCATTCTGCTAGATTCTGCTATCGCTGTTTTAAGTGTATGAGTATTTGTGGGTTCACTCTATGAAGTGGAGAAGCAATGTGCTAAGCCAATACAACAATATCATCTTTATAATACACATGCAAAAGCACATATCATAACACACACACATGATGGCCAGGAAAATGATGCAGGAGATTGTATAGACTGTTTCAAGTAAGTTTGATTATTAGCGTCACAGCTGTTACCACGGGGTTTCAGCTTAACGTTGCCAGTCATGTGTAATGTAGTAGAAGTAGTTTTGGAACTTTCAGGTATTTATTTATTTCGTTTTTTACCATTAAAACTGTCTAAACTGTGTAGCTCTGTACCTCATAAGCCTGCTAACACCAATCCTACCTGAACCCAACCTGAGGTCAGGAGTGCTGCTCAGTCAGACTTACCTGTATGAGGTGAGAGGGAACGGTGACCATGGCAACGGAGAGTGAGGAGCGCAGCAGGGCCCGTAGCGCGTACAGGAAGGTGGTGAGGCCGTGGCTCTGGATGGGGTTCTCTCGACAACAGAGGTCATCACCCCAAAGTGTGGATCCCAGAGAGTGGAGGCCGAGCCGCAGAACATTACGCACCTTAGACTGCAGTGAACACACACATAAACACAACAATAAACAATACTTCAAACAGGAATGGTTTTAGTTTTGTAATGATCTACATGTTTTAGTGTGTGTTTGTATGTGTGTGCGTGCATGCGTACACGCAAGCATACATCTGGAATTACACTGAAATTCATCGCTTTGATGCTACAATGTTAACAAGAATTCTGGATTTATTTCATAAACTAACTAAAATTTCTAAGGTTTTACCCTTTAAAACTTTGATGTAATTTATGAACTAAAATTTATGAGGTACAAATTTAGGTAATCAGAAAATAAGCAACAACTGAATTTAAATAATACCACTTGTGTATTTGTAAATTCCACAATTTTCTGGCCATTTGTAGGACAGGAAAGTATTAGGACTCCACATCAATGGCATATTATGATTAAAAATTCTTACCACCCACCGGAAGCATTGCAATGACAGTTATAGTACGATCGTCTTTCCTGCATAATTCACTTAATGTTTTTTAGCTTTCAATAAAGAAAAAAACACTTCAACTAAATTATTACACAGTGATTAACTAGGCACCGTCACTCAGTGTATAAAGATATTTAAATTGGGAAATGAATGACCTTATGATAAATTCCCAGAGAATTTCAATTCCCAATGTGAAATTTTATTTATTTTCATTATTGATTTCAGTTATTAACTAAACTATGTGTAAAATCGACATGGTGCGTAATTACTGGGGAGCACTGGAATATTCAGTGACATAACTATATAACTTCATCAGCGGGTGAGTGGAGTCTTTTGTCTCTGAGTCAAGGTCACCCAGCCCTCCAACAACTTGACTCTCCCAGACAACCCGGGCCGGCCGAGCCCATTCAACAGCACGGTCAGTCAGAACACTCTCGGCCAAACGTGATTGGACGTCAGCGACCAATCAGGACCCATGCCTGACAGAGCCACAAAGAACCTGTCAACCCAAAGAGCCAAAATGTCTACTGGCGTGGGAGCCAGCGCATTCTTGGCACCGAATCGGCCATCGCCAGCCAAGAGGGCCTGGGTAAGGCTTGTGCCCTCCTCTCCTCTCCGATGCCTACAATGCCTACCAGAGAGCCTGACCAACAGAAGTCTCCCAGCTGGGAATGCTGCCATTCTAGTGTCCCTCTGTAGGGCCGATGCCCATTTAAAATGTGTAGTCTTTTTTAATGGGAACCTTGGGGATGGCTTAATTTGATGCTTTGTATTCCAGTACTAGAGTCTGTGGAAACTACGAGCCTGCTATTCCTGCTTGCAAAGTTCCACCTTCCGTCGATGTCTCTCACCCAGCACACGTCACAACCTGTCAAGACATGCGTCCATCTCAGCTTACACAATGCTGGTTCATAAATGACGTTTCTACAGTGCTCAGGGGACTCATGGTGGTGGGGGTGGGGGTGGGGGTGGGGGGGGTGGGGGTTTAACTAACTACCGGTATGGAGAGCAGCGCTCGAAGGAGCCGTTTTTAGTCCTCCCCCGGGGCTCGTCCACCCTGCGTCGCTGACTCTCACACACAACCCCTGGAGGTGTTTGCCAATCACCAGCATCTAACAAAAACAAACCTCATTGTTTCAGTGCCAGTCCCGCGCTCCCGCGACTCCTCGCCAAAAACATTTCCCAAGGAGAGGGTGGTCCGCCGCAATCTTTTTCCCCTCTTCCTGCTCTCCTTTTATACTTGCCTCTTTCATTTCCCCTCAGCCAGCATTCCCCCTTTTTACTTTTCTTTTCTTTTCCTCTGATCCTATTTGCTTAACTATGTGACATTTCCATCATCTCTTTTTCAAAACGTTTTGAGGTGTTGTATGCAAGTGTGTGTATATGAGTGGGTGTGTGTGAAAACCTAACCCAATCAAAGTCAGGGTACAACGCGCGCGCGTGTGTGTGTGCGCGTGTGCGTGTGTGCGTGTGTGCGTGTGTGTGTGTGTGTGTGTGCGCGTACACCTTATCCAATCATAATCAGGGTAGATCTGTGTGTGTGCATGTGTGTGTGTGTGTATGTATGTATGTATGTATGCATGTATGTGTGTGTGTTCATCACATCAGTGTTAAGAGCGAAGAGTGCCAAGGCCAGAGGGGCAGCCAGTGCAGGAATGATGGCAGCATGCCTGTTACCATGGTGACATGAAAGCGCACCAACACAAAAGCTCCCCAGAGGATTCAACCTCTGTGCACCATCCCCTCACGACGCCCCAAAGAGAACAGCACCCGCATCATGTCTGCTCCTCAAGGATCACAGAGCAGCCCTCTCCAATGCATCCCACTCACACTCAGGACTCAAGGCTCAACACTTAGGGGCCTTGCTCACTGCCACACTTTTTAGACACCAGGCGCTGAAATTCAGTTGTTTTCCTGTTTGGCTGTTGTGATGTGTTTTCAAGTGAGGTGCAAACACAAAAACGGTGAGACTTTTTAAAATGTGAGGCGCTCAAAGTTAAAGTTGAAATTTTGGTGTTGCGTTGTTTTTTAATGATGGTCTCGTTGCATAGCTAGAGTGACTCGTTCCCGGCTGTGTTTCAAATATCAACCGAAAAAGATGGAGGACTGTACGTTATTTGGCAACAAAAAAACTTGACATGTCCAGGAAGACACACATCCTAGTCAGACTCGAACTCAAGGCAGAACACTTAGGGGCCGTGCACGCTGCCCCATTTCTTCAACCACTAGGAGCTTGATTTTCTCTATGTAACAACGCGGCCAAGAAAAGTTTGAACGTTGCCTTTTGACATATTTTTTACTTTGAGCGCCTGAGGTTTTTAGAAGCCTTGCTGTTTTTTGTGCCTTGATGTTTTTATGAGTGAGGCACAGGCGCAAAAACCAACAAGGCTTCTAAAAATCTGAGGCACTCAAAGTTCAAATCTGTTGAAATTTTGGGGCTGTGTTTTTTTTCACCAATGTGATTTCTCCATAGTGTACACAGCTGTGATGCAAATATCAATATGTAACCTGGCAACAAAAAAAACCCACATCTCCAGCAAGCTTTTTAAAATGCTCAGGTTTTGGAATGTGTGTGTGTGTCTCACTTTTTCGTAGGCGAAAAAAAAAGCTTGGCAGTGAGAACAACCCCTTAATTTAAGATGATCTTCAATTACTTTGGAATAAATTAGGACGATCTCAGAACATTACTGTCCATCCCACACCACCTCTATGCTCTAGTATGATGACTAACAATGTTAAAATAAATTAGCTGGATCACCAAACAGATAATTCCACCCCACCGCCATGCACTAGGAGAGGAGGCGGAGCAGCAGGTCCCCCTCTCTTCCTCAATAACAATGAAATGATCACTGACCAAGACTTAACTAAAAAGCATCACTAATGATGGTGGAATAAAGGCTTTGTTGTTGCTGTGGTATATCAGTAGCAGTGTGAGAGTGAGAATGATCAAAGAGAAAGGTGAGAATATTTCTCTCTGTCACACACACATACAACCACACACAGCTCTGCAGGATTCTTTTCTCTGTCTCTCTCTCGTTCTCTCTCTGTGACACACACGCACAGGTGCTTTAAAAATATGCAGGATCACAAACACACACACCCAAAATCACACACACACACACACACACACACTCCCAGGGCCCAGGTCACACAAACGTAAACACACTGCTGTGGACCGCTGGTGTGTTGGAGCACACATTCTGGAGATTCTTGTGTTTGTGCCCATGTTCTCCTCTGAGCCACGGGGCATTCCGCTGCCATGCCAAAAACACGTCAGAGCACGGCTCGCTTTGATGATGTCAGCAATTTAATCCAGAGGGTGAGTGACAGCCAGTGAGGGCAACTAAGGTGAGAGGATGTGAAAGTGTGTACATGGGACAGGCTTCGTCAAATCACACGCACACACACACACACACGCACACGCACACGCACACGCACACACACACACAGGATGATGTTTACCAGTAAAGTTCTTTTATCTGACTCATCATCTGCGTTCATCTCCAAACTTTACTTGCCTCCAGTTTACTTTACGTTGAAAGCACTTAGTTTGACAACATAATCATTAACCAGTGTTCCGCATTACAATATTCATTCATGGTTGGGGTTGACGTTGTGTCACAATGCACATTTAGAGCAAAATTATTTCACTGTAGCTCTTCATTAATGGCCATTAAAGTCCACTGGCACACGAATGACAGGGGTTTACTCTCACACGTCTTTATGTGTAAGCTTTCAAAAACTGAAACTGATTAAATACATTTACAACCAACAGCACACTTTCAGAGAAATATACTGTGGCTACAGGAGGGAATTACAGTGGCTCAGGTGTGGGTGTGTTTTGTAAGTGTATGTGTGTGTGTGTGTGTGAGTGTGTGGGGGGGTGTGTGTATGTGTTTGGAGAGAGTGGGCTAACTCTCTATAGGGTCAATCCCAGCGGTGAGTTCCAGAGCTGCGGTGTCCAGAGAGAGACAGACAGAGAGGGAGGAAGCCTCTCCAGGGATACCCCGACTCCTCAGTAAGGGCTAATGATTATGAGCAGACTGAAGACATATTGTTCTCATTGTGTGTGTGTGTGTGTGTGTGTGTGTGTGTGTGTGTGTGTGTGTGTGTGTGTGTGTGAAGAACGCATGTGCATATGTGTGTATGTGTGTGTGAACACGTGTGCGTGTGTGTGTGAACACGTGTGCATGTGTGTGTGTGTGTCCTGATTACCACAGAGCTCCCATCCTGACAGTACTGAGCACAAGATGGTGGCACCAGGCCACAGAGAGGTGAGATAAATGAAGAGAAGGAGAGGAGCTTCAGACAGTGACAGAAACTCTGTGCTGCACATAGATATGTGGGCCAACATCAGTTCTTTCCGTTTTAAGTTCACTGTACTCTGTGTGAAGTAGCTGGTCCCAACATCAGTTGGATGTGCAACCTTTCTTTTTGTTTAAAGATGTATATTTTTTCGAGCACCCCCAATCCACCAACTGACCTAGCATAACAATAACAGCATTAAACATTATTTTTGCCCATGTACAATATGCATTTCCAGAGTCCAATATGCTGGATTTGATGTTTTAGACCTGGGACACATTACATTACAATGATAGCCAAAAACAGACTGTTGTGCAGTGTGCAGTGTAAGGTGGATAATTTCCATTTTTTATATTTGAGAATCATCAAACTCTGGATCAGTGAGTACCTGTGGGGCAGAGCCGTCAAAGCCCTGCTGGTGGATGACCTGCTGGATGGTCTTCAGGAGATCCGTGTAGGCCACACCCATAGAACTGGACAGCAGGCAAGAAAGAGCACAAGTCAAGGCAATTGTGGCATCACTAACACAACAATCTCAACATTATCACCTGAAAATATCAACTACGTTATAAATGGATGGACAACCAAACCAAAACCCTCAGGAAACACATTCACACATGGGTTTGTGTTTGATTAGAGGTTCCTATGATTAGAGGTTCCTATGGCTGGAGTTAATACAAGACGGTGAGAATGATGAGGGAAGCAAAGCTGTTGTTTTCCGTGGCCACTTGAGCAGATGAAATGGCAAATCAAAAGGCATTAATTAATTAAAGCTCTGGCGTCCTTCGTCAGCTCCCCCTGCCCCGCGGCTCAGGTGCCGCTGTGCTGACGCCGGGCCCAAGACGGCCTTAACGGGCCGATGGCTCCGATCGGGGTGACGCAGCGCTTTTATCTCCTGCTCACTCAGGGGTAAGATGTGCACCATGTGCGGCACAGATTGGGAAGGGATGTCGTCCAATTTCACCCCCGTCGTCCAACCCTCCCACTTCCAAGGATTCGGAATGGATTTCTCTTATTACAGCCTAGCAGCCACACATCACGGGATACACTCTCTTCACCATTCGAACCCCCCTTTTCCGAAAACTTCCAGATCTTTCCAAGCTGACACACATTGCAAACTACATGTTTTTTTACCAACTAAACACCAGTTATGCATTACTTTGTGATTTTCACATTCACCTGGGGCAATACTGTAAAGAGTGCATGTTCACACGTTGTCTTTAACCATCAGCTTAATCCTTGATGGGTAACTCGCCACTTCGGGCAAAGGGCAATTTGCTGGTCCTGTTTCAGACCTAGTGTAATATTACCCCCTCATTTCGAACTGGTCTTTCCAGTTCGCATGAACGCAGCGTGGTAATGACTACATCCCTATTGTGGTGCCCAGCAAGTCACAGAGATATCCATCAATTACCGGCCAATTGAGCATTCTAGTTTGAGCCTTACAAAAACATACCCATGGCCAATGATCAGTCACAGGGCCTTTCACACACACACACACACACACACACACACACACATACACACACACACACAGGGGGCTGATGGCAAACAACTTCTCGCCTTGCAGGATACAATAGCCCAGCTCTGACCTCACTAAAGGCTCTGAGGTGATATTTTCCCCCTTCGAAGAAGAAAAGAAACCTGCTTCCCCTTTCACCTCCTCAACAACAACTGGGCATGGAGGGCTGTTGAGAGGAAACAGGGGTGAGAGAGAGCCTGTTTTGGGGGGGGGGCGAGGTGGGGAGATGGGTATGGGCTGTGGACAAGGGGGTGGGTGTGGGTAAGGTGGTGGTGGTGGGGCAGCACTTGTGCCATTGTGTGCACACGAGGCCCTCTGAAAGCCCGCAGGGGCGCGCTCGATTAAAGGTGCTGTCCGTGGAGGATAATGGCTAGCACGCGCGAGAGCTAATTAAGATGGCACCCGGGGAAGCGTCGGGGACACGGGCATTCACGTGCCCCCCCTCCACCACTCTTTAAAACAACAGGCTCCGACATCACCTGGAGAGCAATTTGTGGCAATTACTCAACCCAGGAAAAACGGAGCGACTTAACAGGCCGGAAAGCAACATGGGGTTTTTTTTGTCAGCGCGCGCGAGGGCGAGGATTCGCCCTCCTTCACAACAAGCCCTCAGTCCATCTGAGTGACGCCTGGGACTTGCCGCAAAGGGTGAAAATGACTGTAATTACGCAGATAAACACATTTTAACTCCATTTCATAAAACTATGGGATTCCAAGTGGATATTGTCTCTTTGCCTGCATTTGCAAATTGGGCTAATCGCCTTGGCTGACATCTGCTGTTGTGACCTGGTGAGATGATGGGTGGGGGGAGTGAGAGTTGGTGGTGGGGGGGTTTGCGACACAACCCAGCAAGCCGAATCTGACCAATCCAGCAGTAGCATCCATCACCGGCTGCTGACAGTGGAAAGAGTGTCCTCTTCCCAGCGAGGCTCCGGAAGACTGGGGGAACAGGAACACACTTACCTGGCAAAGCAAACAGCGGCTCGGAGCCCTTGTCCCCTCACTATGGCACTCTAATGCAGCCACGAGGGCAAATAGTGCCGTTTAAAGAAGCTCTGTTTGCACAAATACAATCACAGAGAGTGCCGGCCACCCATAAAAAGACAAACTCCAGATTGGCTTGTTTGCCTGGTAGCTAACGCGTCGTGCTTTGCACTAATGCAAAGAGACGTTTGTTCCCCAAATCCTTCCACCTCTCATTCTTCAGACAAGCTAAACAACCCAGAGGGCCACATCAAACGCCCCACACGCTGTTTGACTAGGATGGCCAAACCTCAGACTCCCGGTTTCATAGGGCAGGACCGCTGGCCGCCCGCCCGCCCGCCGCCTGACATCAGCTGTGCGGCAACTTTATTGGCTGACTAAACATCGTAAAGCTCCAACACAAACCCCATTCCACTGATACCTAGCGCCATTTACGACTGAGACGTCATACAAACGTAAATACCACAATGGCCGCAAGTGACATTGCACCCAAGCACAGAAGCATAAATGACAATGTTCTTTTGTTGCTGCTGTTGAGCCACAACCAAACATGTACTTAAAACCATATATATATTAAAAAACTATTAACCGCCATATTGTTTTCAGTGTTTTGGGAGCCAGTACCTTGTTGCAGTGGACTCGACTGGAGGCTGCTCGGCGAGGTAGAAAGTGTGGCACTTGGACGCCTGCCTCATGTCGGGACTCATCGTCTTGGAGACGTCGTAGTAGTGACCGAAGCGTGAAGAGGACGCCAGTGCAGTCTGGAAGAGTTGGTTTTACGCATCAGTGTGGCCATGGAGCCAGGAGAATGGCTTTATTCCATGGATAAGACCCCATTGCTTTAGACTGATACAATTTTAACACCTCTTTCATTTATGCTTGTTATTCAGATGTATTAGGGGAATTTATCTGTCACAAAAAAAGATCACTTGGACTGTTGTCTTACAATGAATTATTCAGTGGTGTAATTATCATTTGTTTACTCCCCATTCAAAATCCCCTAATGCAACTTTAAAACATTCTTAACGATTCCTCAAGAAGGGTAAGCACTTGTGGCTCTGAAAGCCAGACCTTCGCCGAGGCAGATGTTTTGCCGCCACGCTGAAAAGGAAGGTTTTTCAGTGCAGATTTTCTAATGAGGTGGCGCGTTCCATTGTGAACCATGTCACTAATCTACTCCTGATCGGGATCAGTGACCCCCTGAATGGGTGACCCCACCCCACACTGCACCCCAACCTCACCGGATAAACTGATGAGCAGAGCTCATCCTCGCTTTGTGGGTCGGTCTGGGCGACCCCCTAACACTTCAGCATGGGCCTTGACTAGCTGAACTTTGATCTGATGTCTTCATTGAGGAGGAGATTGGCTGAGAGGGGAGGATGAGGGGAGTTGGGGAGGGGGGGGGACTTCTGATTTTGGATGCAAATCCTCCCCAGGGTTTATCTGGGCTTTGTAAGGCTAACTGTTGATGTTTGGGGGTGTTGTGAAATTGTAGACATGCATTTGTGTAGTTTGGTACGAAAGACCAAAGACGAAAGAGTGTGTCTTCATGGACAGAATGGAAAGACAGATGAAACAAGGAAGAGAAAAAACAGCGCGAGACAGAGAGAGGGTGTGTGTGAGGGAGAGGGAGAAAGACAGAGAAGAGACTGAAAGGACACAGAGTACTGAAATCTCAGGGGACTCACTGGTGTGTCCTCCTAATCCCCATAGCGATATGGATTACTGGGGGCCGGAGGGGGCTTTATTTCCACCGGGCGGAAGAAAGAGTGTGGCGCGGCTATAGCCGTGAGGTCTGTGCGGATATTTGGAGAGGCTAGAAAAGGCCCGGTGCTGTGGGTCAGGCTGCTGAGAAATGGGGCTCAGTGTACCCCAACTTCACTGCCCCCCCGCCTAAAACCTCCGCCACCCCCCTCCTCAACCCCGTCCTCCCCAGGCCTAAAGCTGCACCTAGGAGCAGCTAAGCGTGAGTAATCCGGGTGGCCATTGAGAAAAGACGAGCAAAGCCCCATTCACAGCTCTTGGCGGACCGAGGTTGATGTGTTTATTACTGGAGACAAATCCCTTCACAGTGCAACGGGAGGGCATGCGTGTGTGCAGTGCAGAGAGAAAGAGAGAGAGAGAGAGAGAGAGAGAGAGAGAGAAGCAGAGAGATGGAGAGAGAGATGGAGAGAGAGAGAGGGAGAGAGAGGGAGAGAGAGAGGTAGAGAGAGAGGGAGAGAGAGACAGCTAGAGAGTGTGTTGCAGGATAGACAGCCCATGAGATAAGTCTTAATGGACATTAGGTCTCTTTATTTATAAAACAGATTCTGACTCAAATTTACCTGGACTTTTGGAAGGTTCTGGTACCGCCAGGCAATTTTCATGTCGTCTGCACTGTCTGGGTCAGACGATTGGGCTTGCTCCTGGACTGGGTGAGGACTAGTGACATCATCAAGGATTGGAGCAGGAAGTTCCTGTTGAAAGCACACAAGGCGAACATGTTTATTAAAAAAAATAAGTTAAACTCTACCAAAAGCTACAACAGCCCATCCATACAAAACAGATACAAAAAGTAAAAAAAATAATCTGAACAATAATAATTCCAATGGCACAGACTGTTAAAACCAATGTAGTAAAACTGTTTTAGCTAGTTTTTAGTCTCTTATTTTTATTCACTTTTGATTAGTCAGGCACCACATTACATATTCATACAGCATATTCTCTGATTCATCTGGGTAATGTTGATTCTGTATCTGTGTCCTTTTTACAAATAAATGTGTTAAAAGAATTTAAAAACTACATTTCTAGAAATTTGCATATGCCAATCACAAGAAGCATGTGAAAACATAAAACTGCAATTAAAATGAAAATGCAATTACAAGTACCCAAGCCCGAGCACACTGTCAAAACATCTAGATATTTACATTCAATTATAATCACAACTATTATCATTAAAAAAGCTTGGAGACGCAGTAGTGCTTTACAGGAAAACCATAAAGCAGGTGTAATTATTGTTTTGCTAGCAAGCGAAATGCCATTCTAGGCTCCCTGAAGGCACATGTAAAACACAAATCAATTAAGCGGCGTCTCGGCGTACTGTCTCTGTTGCAAATGAGAATGGGGAAATCTGCACGTGGCACCACGGCGCTAACAAAGCTGTCGGTGTGGGGTGGTATAATGTAGAAAAAAAGAACACAACAACTCAATGATAAAAAATAAGACAAAGGCCAGGCAGCAACTGCACACACACACTCACTCACACACACACACACACACTCACTCACACATACCCCCAGAGAATGTTCACCCAACCAGGGCGATAACACAAAAACAAGCGACTGACTCCCAAATAACACCTTCAAATTAGCAAGGGGGCCTGTTACTCTTTTTTTTTTCTTTTCACTTTTTTTTTTCTTTGGCGGCTGGCAGCGGGGCCCTCATTAACCTCCCTGTGACAGGGGGCCAATCACGCGGCAGGGCTGGACGCGCTCCTGTCCGGTGTCATTAAGGTAATGCCTATTAGAGCGCGGAGGTGAGTCCCCAAGCTGGTCACACGCTCACCTGAAGCGGCCCTCAGGGGCCCGCTCTTTATAACTGTGACTACAGATGAAAGGAAGGGGAGAGAGGGGCTCCCACAAGGGGGAGAGAAGAGAAGGAGAGATGGAGAGAGAGAGAGAGACAGAGAGAGCGAGAGTGAGTGTGTGTGAGAGAGAGAGAAAGAAATGGGAGGGCAGAGGAAAAGGCAGCAGAGGGGTAAGGGGGAGGGATAAGCTAAAAATCACAAGGAAGGAAAAAAGGAAAGAAGTGAGAAACTAAAAAAGAGAAAAAAAAGGTTCACAACATTTTAACGCCTACACATACTGTATCTACGCATTTAGAGCAAAAGCTCTTCCTTGGGTAGGGCAAAGGAGCGTGTTACCCTAAGCAGAAATGTGACAAAGCAGAACATTAGATACAGGTGTGGAGGTCATATAATCAAACCGCACAAATTGCTATCAGTACAACAAATGTTGGGGGAAAAGCAAATGCAGGAGAAGATGAAAGGTAAAAACAACAAAAGGGTTGTCTTATTTTTTTTTTCTTTGTGAGGTAAATTATGCCAAATGTTCTCTCTCTGTCTCTTCAACACACACGTGTACAAATTCTCAACTAGTATGTAACCGTAAAATTACGCCTTCCTTCTCACTAATCAGTGATTGGTGTATCAGTGACAGATACACCCACAGTAGTCTACACACACACGCACACACACAGACAGACACACACACACACACACACACACACACACACACAGAGGTTACCTGTAAAATGTCATCGGGGTGATCCTGCGCTGACGCCACAAAGAGCTTGTGTCCACACACCACTCCCTCCGCCAGGAAGTACTTCAGCAGCATGCGTGAGTAGCTGTCATATCGGTCCTCCTCTGAAAAACAGCCACGAATGACACAAGACACGTCAACACCACAGCATGACAAAGGCACACCGGACATGTCACACTGAAGGAGTGATAGGAGCCTTAGATTTGCAATGGGGGGGGGGGGGGGGAGGGACTACTGGATACGGGTCAAGGTTAATTTAGCGTTCGTACGCACAGGAAACTGATGAAAAGCAACACACTGCCACATGCTAGCACCAAGATATCTCATGAGTTGTTCCGCAGGTAAGACTAACAGTCAGTACTGATAGCCATCATAGAGCCTGACTGATATTGATTTAATGGCTTGACGGTAGTCTGCGTGATGGTTTAAGGAATTTTATGACATATTTGGCAAAGGGAGGTGACAGGTTGTGACAGGGGAGCAGGACAGACAGCTGGGTTACACACACATCCTGATCTGTCAGAAATGTGACAGCAACACAATAAGGTGAGGATGAGATCACAGATCATGTTCAAAAATGACACGTACAGGTCTGTGATACTACTGAATTTTAATAAAGCCACTGCAAGCTTTATAAGTACTTTATAGGTATTGTTTTGAAGACAATGCATGTCAGTGCTTTTATCCTGGTGTTTACTATAAAGAAAGTCTTTTCACTCTATCCCACCTCAACAAAAGCCTACCCAGTGAAACAGGGGGGGAAATACATGACCAAAGACATACACAAAGCTAACAACTCTTGAAATTTAGTGAATGCAGATAACGCACACATTCCATGGCATCTACCCTTCGTCAGAAACACTGTTAATTGAGGAATTCTCAGTGTGACCCAACAAAGGAAAATCTAATAGTGTATCATATCAACAAACCCACATCAATCTCCTCGACTACAGAGGTTCATTCTCATTCCAGGTGTCAATTTGTAATGAAAACAAATTTGCTTGTATGTTGGTTTATATTTTTGTTCTTCAGGGTAAGAATTAAAGAGTAGCTTACAGTACACAGATGTATAATGTTTCACTACATCCTCCGATAACAATTTCATAGGAATATGCCTCATCCACCAGTTCCACAATAAAGGTGGACGATATAGCGTTCAAACTATATTTTCAAATATTGCTATTTTAAACAATAGTGTAATAAATGATATTAAAACAGCGCAATTTACTAATTACGCAGCCAAATGTCACAACAGGCTACGGTCCTGAGAGCTGTGCAAACACAAAAAAACACCTGACCCTGAGATTCTTCAACAACTCTTACATCCTTATTTACAGTTGGAACTGTGCGTTTATTCAGCCTTATATTCATGCTGCACTAGAACTTCCCACCTTGCTGCACACATGTATGTATTTAACAGTATTGTCTATATGACCATATGATGTTTCCTTATGGTGCTAAAGAATTTGATTGATATATCAATTAGGGCTGCACAATATTTGAAAATTGTGCAATATGCTGTAACATTGTTTAACGCTGCAATGACGATATGTTTTGAGATAAATAAACAAATATTTAAATATAGTTTTAACATCTTTCAGCTTAATCTTTACCGCTAGGCAGCCTATGGGGTGGATATAAAGGGCAGAAGGACTCAATTTGATTTCCCAATAATGATACAATATGGCACATCAGATTTAAGAAAACAAGAGCATACAAATGCATATGCACTTACACACAGACATGCACACACAAGAAAACAAAGACCAGCATTTTACACATACCACCGCCTCTCATACACATCACATCACAAATGCTTGTCCACCTTGTCAGTGGAGCTTCCTGCCAGGGGCAGGTGTGTGACTGTGTGTCAGTGAATGTGTGTGTGTGTGTGTGTGTGTGTGTGTGTGTGTGTGTGTGTGTGTGTGTGTGTGTGTGTGTGTGTGTGAATGTGTGCCCACAGGCCTGTCTGCATCGTGACAGTAGTTGCATACACAAAGACACTGACAGTAACCCATCCCTCCCCAGACCACTCGGAGGGGAAATGTGGGGAGTGACGGTGGCCGACTCAGACCCGACCATGCCGGGAATGTCTCCTCCCACCTCCCCAGCGCTCACCTACGGACCCCGTGGGTTTGGCTGACGAATACCAGCCCAGGAAATACCACAGCTCGTCAATTTGTCATCAGCAAAAATCTACCATGGCCCCCCCACCTACCCACCACCATCCTCTTTCTTATTGATGTGTTTCTAGGTCAGCAATGCTTTGTGGCTTTCAGAGGCCCTGACAAAGGCACCCAAATGGGCCAGCTTGAGATGGAGCCTATTGTGCCTGTGTTTCTATGGTGGCCTTACAAATGAAACCTGCGGGGGCTATTAGCCTGTCCGGGGGACAGTTGTAGGGGGTGGTGTGGAGGACACAAACAACAGAACCCAAGGACATATCAGTCACTGTCGACGGCATGGAGCTGGCCTCTGGCTTTTTTAAATTTCTGTCTCAAGTAGGTTTATTTTCTCAATGATTTTAGTCTGGCTTTAATGTATTTTTTTTTCTTTTTTGCTCACTTTGGTTTTTGTTTGTCAGAAGAAATAAATCTTTCTTGGATTATGCTGGGGAGAGGGGGAGTGGGAGTGTGACAGGATACGAGGAGGCCCATTCAGAATTCACATAAACCTGGTGGGGTATCTGGGTCAGCACTTCTACCCTCCCATGAACATATGTCCTCTGTCACAGTGACGACAAAAACAGAGGTTAGATGTAAAGTCTGTTGTCAATGTAAACTAAAAATAACTCAGCAGTTTAATTTACTATAATGCATACAGCAGAATGACCACATTTCTTTGTATGTACTCTAATGGGTGTTTAAAATATAGATGCTGTTGAATGCACCTCATCAATTTAAAAAAGGAAAATGTCAGCCACTAAAATAATCAACTTACTCACATCGGCTTTTTACCAGCAAGAGTATAAAACATACATCATAAAAGGTACATAATACTCGATAAAATTATTTCGTCTGTGTGTGTGTATAACAACACACCACTGCATATCTTACCAATAAGCAGTAGAGTCCCAACCGCAAGGCCACCACCTACAGAAAGGATAAGCAAGGATAGGAGGAGTTGTATAACAAAAACAGGTTGAATGATTCTGTGTACATTTTCTCTTTTTACATATGAACTGGCGCTAGTGATTCGACTTTTAAAAATCTAATTCACCGCTAAATCACTGCTAGTAGACTGCAAAAAGCAGACATGCAGTATGACTTAGTCCTGTTAAAATTAATATACACAGTCCTAGTTCAGTGAAATATTAGTAGTTGTATATTTTCATGTTGATGATTTGGTATTGCTAAACGCATTGCTGGTCCGCCGACTATAAAATGCAACATTGAGGAACAGTCTTGTTTCTCTCTCTCGTGTACCGTGCATGCACAAATGCCATTCATTTATGACATAATTATTACTTTAAAGTAAATCTTGGAATTGTGACCAGCGACTTTAACTCAGTATGTGAGAACTCAACACGGCTACTCGCTGAGCTCAACGTTAGATGTGGAAGCCAACCATTTCTCTTCCCAAACTGACCGATTACGTAGTCAAGAGACGTGACACCGGTTGACACAAGGAGCTGTCCGTTTTGCACAGAGGGTCTCGTCCCTGGGATAGAAACAAGTTTGCTGCGGGATTTCTTTTGAAAACTGGTAGTATTGCAAGTTATGCCAGACGGATTGTTCATGCTCCTAACGGGAGCCGCCATGTTGCCTTGTGTTGACAATGTCGATGGGCGTTGCTTTTCTAAAACATCCAATCGGAGTCCAAGTTGTTGCTTCTTAGCCAATAACATGTATGGTTCCGGTATAGGCGGGCTGACGCAGGGTTAAAGGTAACCCGCAAGTGTACAACGAATTTCTTGTACTTCTTTGCTAATATTAGTTATCTAATATTAAGGTGAGTTAAGCTGATATCGACATAAAAGTTCTGATCGGAATCTTAAGGATATCGAATATGTTACATGCTGAATGTATTGTATTTTCTTTAAAGAGCTGTTGCTAGCAGATGTTGCATCATTTGGAGGCAACATGGTCCTGCCCATACGCTAACTTTAGCCATATGTAATGCATTGCAGTAAAGGAAGGAGCTACGGTCCCTGTTAAATGCATGATTCCTGAAATACCTCTTAAATCCCTACCATATTTAAGAATATGTGTCCATTTTAAATCAGTACCCTGTATCGCTTACCAGCGATGCTTTATTGGTTTGTGATAAAGCATGGTGATGTCCGCTAACTGTGAGATCAATGTGTCAGCAAAATGAGTCACCTTCATTTGCTGTTGATTTGACTGGAACACTGTTTTTACGTTATGTGTGAACAATGCTATCTCCTTCCTGTGTAAATAAGCACGCTTATGACACAGTATAATATTGACGAGTTTACAATGTTTATTTGGGGCAGTTAAAAATGATGGCTGCAGAAATTTACCAGCATGATTTTCTAGATAAATTATTAACTATTGTAAACGAATAACTATTCAGTATCATTGGTATTAACCAGGTTCTGTCTGTAGTAAATGCCAAGGGGTGCTTATACCACTTTGTATTTGTATTTCTGTCTAAAGACATCACAAGTGACTACCCTCCACCCACCGGACCAGATTGACCAGTCACAGGACATCAGGTGACCCAGCTCCCCCTGGTGTTGCTTTGTCAGGTGAGAGGGCAGCAAGATACACTCCTTTCGGTATGATCAGATGAACCACACAGCAGGGGCAGGAAAAAGAGCCTTTCTCTTTCTTCTCCAGTCAGCTGAATGATTAGGCTCGTAATGTCTGTTTTGCTCCTCACGCTCACATCATATGAGTCCGGTGGGTTTAGGCATCCGGTTTGCCACCCCCAAAGGCAAAAGGCAATGGACGTTAGGGCTGCACCGCTGACTCCAGCAGTCTGTGCCTGAGATCCACTGGACTCACAGACAAATGTGGTGGTGGTGGTACAAGAGGAGGGGAGACCTATGGTGGTGGAGAGGCTGACTGACTGCTCACTTGTAAATGCTTTTAGCAGAAAGAGTGTTGTTGTTTTGACAGCAGTTTTGAGTGTAACATGTGCCGACAGCGGCGCAACAAATGACAATGCAACATTGCACATAGCCTGAGCAGCATGACAAAGAAATTGCCCTCAGAGAGGAGTAGCCTAGACCTTTAAATATAGTGTCTGTTGTTGTAATGGAAAAAAGGTCGTAATCGGTTTTGCATGTCGTAGGTAGTGCTCTTAATGTTTATTTCCATTCCTTTAAACACATTGGCCGTGTGTTATTTCTATTATGTCAGTTTTTTTATCAATATGTATCTGATTGTGCCAAATAATACCACAGTCATAACATGTCAAGCCGTTTCCTGAGTTGCGTTGTTTGGCTTTCCGTATCAATCCACTCTTCTCAGAGAAGTCCGCTGCTGGAATATAATGGCACAGGATAGGAGGGCAGGGAGATTAGCATCAGGCCCACTGTTTGTTTGCTTAGCATTGAAAGGAAAGTAATAGTCTCAGATGTATGGACAAGCAGTCAGGCAGGGCTCCCGTTTCAAGTCGTATTCTTTCAGATCCCGTGGCCAGCTCATTCCCATTCTCTCCAAAAACAAACACAATTTATATTTTAATGTATTTTTAAAATTACTCAGGCTATTATTTTAACAGGGAAATCCAAAGGGAAAGAGATAAACTTTTGATTGTTGATTTTGATTTGATTTGATAGCTACTTATAGACTTGTATTGCCTGAATGGAGCTGTGTTTAATGTTGTAGTTTGCAAACTTGGGGGCTGGCAGTCAGGCAACATGATTAGGTCAGGTTTGTGGGCGCTGCTTCCTTGATTAGCTATGTATTTGCTCTCTCTCTCTCTCTCTCTCTCTCTCTCTCTCTCTCTCTCTCTGTCTCTCTCCCCCATTCAAAGGAATTAATAAAAAAAGGTCAAAACAATAAAGGTGAGACACACTGTTTCACAGTGGTGTGGGAGGAAGTGGGTTGAGAAGTGGGGTGTGGTGTCGTGCTGTGCTCTGCTGGGCCATGTTTGTCTAAGGATGACCTACCGCATTGACAGCCTTGCACCCATCAAAACCTCATCCTCTCCAGCTGGTGTGACTTGCCTTCATTTTTCATTCATTTCATTGCAATCAATTCATGGTACTTAGTGGCCACTGAATGATGTGTGGTGGGAGCTTAAGGAAAGGTGGGGCGGGCGGTAGGGGGGCATTTTTGATCTCTGGAGTTTACATCTGGTCATGTTTAACCAAACAGGTGTCACTGTATCTCATCTGACTATAGCAGGCTTAATCCTGATCTCTGTGTTTGATAGCTTTAAAACAAACAAAAAAAAAGGACCTCCCGGCTGGTCTGCAGACCCCTGCACCCCACAACACATTAGGGAGCACAAAGAGGGCCATCGCTGCCCATGCTCAGCTGCCTTCTGGTGCCCAGAGTCCCCCACCCCATCCCACCCCACCCTCACATCTCTTCCCATGTCTTCCTCCCATCTGGGATCTCAGGGGAGCCCTGTCTTATTTAACATGGGCTGGGTCCATGTAATCTTCTTAAGTCCTCGCGCTAAAGCCAAACCTCCCAGCCCTCATGTTTCCCTAATTTGAAGACTGTAATGGCTACAAGCCTTCCAGGCCTTTTGAATCCTGACCCCCGAATGCTACCCCCGACCCCCCCCCCCAACCCCCACAGTCATCCCCGTCTCTTATGCCATTTCTCTCAGTCAACCAATAGACTGCTGTGAATGGACTGTGCTGTGTGTTTCAATAGCCACTATCAAGGAATCAATCTGTGAGGGTGTGTGTGTGTGTGGGGGGGGGATTTCTGTGTATGTGTGTGTGTGTAATGAGGGGTGGGGGGGCTAGACTCATGGGGAATCTGCCAGTGTTGTATGGCTGTAGGCTGTCAGTGGTCTTTATGTCAAATCAGTAGGAGGAAGTGTATTACGACAAGCATTGCGAGCACTGATTGATGATAAACTGCCTCTCTGGGCTGTGGGCGATCTTGTTAAGCAGAAGAATAATCAGTCGGTTGCCACTGCCATAAAAGTGTTTGATAATTATGTCACCGTCCTCAGGCACCCTTTGATATTTCCAGACTAAAAATTTGAACTGTCATTGCAAGGACACTTATTTAATGTTTATTTTTTTCCCTTTCATGTCCTATATAGTGTAGCATTATGTTTGGAATTGACCAGCCATGTCAGCGTGGGAGACTACAACATGTGATTCTCCAGCACAGGCAAAGGCAGTTACCCTCCCAACAGAAGCACATCGGTTACACTTTATTTGAAGGTGTGTACATAAGGGTGACATGAGCTGTTTATAAACATGACATGACACATATCATGAACATTGTTTTTTTTGTTTTTTTGCAAAATCTGCACCCCAAAAAATTAACATTACAACTTGCAACTTAACATTACAAAAACTGAATGACACTTAATGACAATAGTCATAAACATGAATCAAGTGTCATTAATGTTTGTGACATGTCATGTCATGTTTATAACATGATCATATCACTCTTACGTAGACACCTTATAATAAAGTGTAACCGGCAAATCTTCTTGATAAAAAAGGAATTTAGGCTGATCTTTGTTATTATCCTGTTGTACAGACTCAATAGCATTTCAGTTGTTTATGATATTTCTTATTGCTGTTTTGTTTCTCAGAAATAAAATATCTCTAAACTGCTAAGAATAAATAAGTATGGTTTAAAAAATGGTAAAAGATTTAAGCAAGTGGTTGAACAAATGTTCTGAGCAAACTGGCGTACTGTAGCTGCTGCTTGGAGAGCCCACCGCGCTGCGTCTTTCCCCCGCTGGTGCATACGTCTGGGACCACATGGCCGCAGATGGCCCAGCCATAAGTGCGTCTGTGACGTCCCCTTTTGTTTGGCAGTGGCGACATTTTACATGTAATCCTGGATTAGGGCTGACTTTGGTGTTAATTTCCATCTGTAATTTATTATTCCATTTAGGTCGCTTGCTCGCTCCTCATCAGATGGGCCCCCTTAAGCATGAGCATGGGGATTTGAGGGAGGTAATGGAGATGCAATCTAGGAACTGTGTGGGGCCTGTTCACGTATAAAGAATCTTGTTTGTTTGATTCCCAAAGACACCCCCTCACCACACACACACACACACACACACACACACACACACACACACACACACACACACACACACACACACACACACACTTTCCCCCCTGACACCCTTGCGGTGTACCATGGAAAACCAGGCGGCTGCATATGGACCATCTCTTGATATCATTCACTGGCCGTGTAATCTTATTATGCTAAACCCCTAATCCTCACCTACTCTCAATGCCCAGACCAGCAGTGCTTGTGGCAACGGGGATGACGAACGGTGCGATGGAGGTGGTGCGAGGGGGCCCGGCCCGGCCCGGCCCGTCTGATCCCCACCGTATCACACAGAGCGGGTCATCGCCGTGTGACGCAGCCCTCTTCGCAGAGGTCACCTGGGAAGGGAAGGAGGGAAGAGTGCTGGAGCCTGGCAGAATGACACAGACAGTGACAAGCAGCAAAGTATAGGAACCAACAGAGATGTCAAAATGACTCAAAATGACTTGGTGGGTAGGTTAAATAGGGCTGGAAATATTGAGAAGCATTGTGGTCGAGGTCCATCAGTATTTCCAGTGGCGTGGTGTACCCTGTGCGCATGTATTGGACATAATAACCTGCTCCAGGTTCAGGCTGAAGACAGGCTTCACTCTCACGCCTGTCACCGGCAGATGCATGGTAGTATATGGGGGGAAAAGCCAAAAGGGTCTGCTGGGCATGAAACAAAAAAAAACAAAAAAACACTGAACCAAGTGTGACTCTTTCTGGGAGGCTGTGCCCCAGCCTGCAGCCTGGCTAGAGCCCCCAGCTGTCCCTGAGTTTCTCATGCCCTGTCCCACAGAGCCATCTTCAGTCAGGCAGAAAGGAGAGAGAGAGAGAGAGAGAGAGAGAGAGAGAGAGAGAGAGAGAGAGAGAGAGAGAGAGAGGGACCAAAGTGAGGAGATGAAAGGGGGAATGGATGGATCGCAGAGGGGGTGGGGGGCAGGTGTGAAGGTAGTAGGGTTGTGTGTGGTGGTGGGAGGTGTGTGTGTGTGTGTGGGGGGGGGGGGGGGGGGGGTGGATGTGGTGGTGAGGAAGTTTGAGTTTGATCGCTGTGAGATTTGCTGGGGTGGGGGTTAGAATGGGATTGGAATGGAATGGTAGATGGTTGGTGGCCTAATGGGATTAGGTGTAGCACCTTTTGTGGCATAGGGATGGCCACCTGACACTTGGTGTGGTAGAGAGCACAGGGAGTGTGTGTGTGTGTGTGCATACTTGTGTGTCTGTGTGTGGGTCTGTGTGTATATTCTGTGTTTGGACATGACGGGTTTTTTTTTGTTTTTTTTTAAGGGAGGGGTGACTAGGGACGGGGGTTAATCCTCTCCCATATCTGAGATATCATTCCCGGGACGAAGGGGCTTTAGTTTGGTTTGTTTCTGCTCTGCTGACCCGAGTTAATTCCATGGATGGAGTAGCCGACAGGATGTGAGATGGGGAGAGCGCATAGAATCCATCACCTGCTGACCATCAAAAGCGCAGGGCAGTTATTCTTGTGTTGCTGGGATAGGCCTGATGGTAACCACCATTAAGGGTCCGGGGACAGTGCTTTTATACCGCGCTTTCACTTTTCGTTAGCTTTTTCCCCTAGTCAGGGTAGTCCATTTTGGATGTGTACAAACATCCAAACAATGTCTTTATTGATGGATGTTGGTGAGCAAAGATTGACCCACACGACTGGCTCATCTGCCAGCGAGATGACTCAAGGAAAAGTCAATAGTGTGAGTGGCGATCCGCTGTTTATTCAGACAACAGAGGGAGTTCTGTCTGTTTTAAGTGCCGACCGCTGATGACAAACAAAAAAAAAAAAGAGCCAGGACCACCATCACCGTGGTGACCGTGGAGCTCGGAAATCCTTTTATGTGAGTTGGCCAAAGAAAGGGGGCACGCACTGTTTGGCAGGGTCGAGGCCTTAACGTTGTGTACCCACTACCTCCAGGCAGAGCAGTTGGGAAGGAGAGCAGCAGGGACAAACGTTAAGACCTAAAGAGTGGAGACAAGCTGACTGCTTGGATTGTTAGGAAGTAAACTCCTGTACAGATCAGTGGTGCTCTTGGAGTAAATCCTACTAGGGATCTCAAACGTGTAATAAAACACTGGCCAACTCCTGCTTTTATTACACAAATGCTGATAACTGCTGGTCCTTCGTTGCACTTGAGAGATAGTGAAAGTGTCTTGTCTCAGGACAGAATACACGTGGGCCTTGTGTCCTAAAGTATTTTATATATATTTTTTTTACTCTTCTTAGTAGAATTTAGTGAAATCTCCATAACCAATCCCAACTCATAACCCATAGGCTAAGTATGGACTGTATTAAGAGTTTCAACCTCACTGGATGCTCCTTTGAAGTGTCATGGCAAGGACAACTGTCATCAACTCACACCCTCTCCACAGGGGTGCCCCAAGGGTCGGTGCTGGGCCCCCGTCTCTTCGCCATCTACACCACCTTGCTGGGCCGCGTCATCCGCTCACACGGCTTCTCCTATCACTGCTATGCTGATGATACACAGCTGTACCTGTCGTTCCGACCAGATGACACCACGGTCTCTGCACGCATCTCTGCCTGTCTCTCCGCACTCTCCGCATGGATGAAGGAACACCACCTACAGCTCAATCTGTCTAAGACTGAACTCCTGGTGATCCCAGCCCAGGAGTCAATCCACCATGATATCAGCCTGAATATGGACACTGTCACGATTGCTCTGAAAAAGGTTGCTAAAAACCTTGGCGTTTTAATTGATGACCGGTTATCTTTTTCTGACCACATTGCCTCCGTAGCACGGTCGTGCCGTTATGCGCTGTATAACATTAGAAAAATCAGACCGTACCTGACCCAATATGCTACTCAGCTCCTGGTTCAGGCTATGGTCATCTCTCGCCTCGACTATTGCAACGCCCTTCTGGTTGGCCTTCCTGCTTGTGCAATCAAACCATTGCAAATGGTTCAGAATGCAGCAGCACGACTGGTTTTCAATCAACCCAAAAGGTCGCATGTCACTCCTCTCTTCATCAACCTGCATTGGCTCCCGGTGGCTGCCAGAATTCAACACAAAGCTTTGACTCTAGCCTACAAAGTCACTTCTGGATCTGCCCCCACCTATCTCAACGTCGTACTGAATGCTTACATCCCGTCCAGAACGCTGCGATCCTCCAATACGAACCGCCTGGCCATACCCTCTCCCAAGACAAAGCGAGGTCACTCCAAACTTTTCTCGGTTGTTGTCCCTCAGTTTTGGAACAACCTACCAGTCCCTACAAGAGCAGCAACTTCCCTCTCGACCTTCAAAAAGCTTGTGAAGACCCTTCTTTTCCGAGACTGCTTAACAAAACCAAATTCTACTAACTATCTCTTTACATAGGTACCTTCGTTGTTCTCTACACATCTGTTTGCTATTATGTCCTCCTTTTGTAAGTCGCTTTGGATAAAAGCGTCTGCTAAGTGTAATGTAATGTAATATTTATAAATGCAGTGTATAGATGAGAAAAAAGTGCCTTGTCTCAGGACAAAATACACATGATGTGTGCCATATGTCATAAACTATTTGTATATTTCTTTACTCTTCTTTAGAATTTAGTTAAATCGCCATAACCAATCCTAACTCCTTACCCATAACCTAACTTTGCACTGAGTTTCAATATATTATGTATAATCTGCCCATTGGTATAGTCTATCCAAGTAAACCATCTGACCATCTAATTAATGTAATACCTATATTTTGAAATGTAAAAGTAATATTGCCATAATTGATGACGTCTTCTTTTTCTAGTTCTGCAAGCTATTGTGAAATGTTTCGTCGAGCCCTTGGCAAGACTCTGGGTTTTGTTGGCTACACCATCCAGTATGGCTGCATAGCTCACTGTGCCTTTGAATACATCGGGGAGTTTGTCGCAGTAAGTGGGATCCAAATTCACACCTTCCATTTTATTTTTAAGTCACATCAGTGTCTTTTATGACTTACATCTAACAAATATGTTTGTACCCACAGTGCACAGGACCATCCATGGAGCCCACCATCACAAGCAATGACATCGTCTTCTCAGAACGGCTCAGTAGGCATTTTTACAGAATAGAAAAGTGAGTAAACTGAACCTCTTCAGTCATGCAAAGTTAATGCTATGTCATTGTATGTCAAGATTAATTGGCAGGTTTAATTACCATATAACCAATGACATACTGTACACACTAGTAATCCGTGGGACAATACATCTAAGTTGATTTACATACAGCAGTGGGCCGGGATGACTCGCTAATGATTGTGATTGTGATCTCTCAGGGGAGACATCATAATAGCCAGAAGCCCCTCTGATCCAAAGATGAATATCTGCAAACGAGTGATCGGCCTGGAAGGAGACAAAGTGTGTACCAGTAGCCCCTCGGACATCTTTCAGACCCACACTTATGTGAGTACTGCAAAACTCGAGGTGGTCATTACACTACACTACACCACATTACATTTAGCTGACGCTCTTATCCAGAATGACTTATAGTGAATTGGGAGCAGGGGCAGTCCCTAGACCAACGTGGGGTTGCATGCTTTGCTCAAGTCCACGTTATCTATGGATGAGGGTGCAGGAGAGCACTAATCACTCACTCCCCCACCCACATCTTTCCTACGGGTACAGGATTTGAACCTACAACCTTCCGAAGACCAGGTCCCTATAACAGCCACCCCCAGTTTTGTCCCACATGCAAACTATCCTTGCATCCTCCTGCCACTGCAGGAATGCACTGTTGCATTATGGAAGATTGCTTTGCCAAGCGCTCTCTGTGCTTTGACGGAAAATAGGCATTCAAATGCATGCTTCTTTGCAGTTGGGTAAATGCCTCTTTCGCTTGCAATTGCTTTTTTAAGGCATTATTAGCGGAGAGCCTGGCAACTACTATGTCACTGAAACAGCTGTTATTGCTTTTTTTATGACTGTTGTCACCTTTGTCGTCTGCAATTTCTGTGAAGCCCGTTGTGTTAGTGACAGCTCAGTAGGCCAGATGATTGGATAGAGGGAAAGAGGTAAAGGCCTTTCTTCCAGGGCTACCAGTCTCACGGTTAAGTCAGAGTGAAAACCTGTATGCAAAAACCAAACGTGGAGAAGGGGCGATTTTTTTTTTTTTTTTTTTTTTTTTTTTTGTGCAGTGACTGACAGGTTTTTAGATGTAGCCAAGAAACGCAACTTGTTTGTACAACCAACATTGTTTAAGGTTCATCAGAACAAACTGAAGGATGAGAGAGCGTGTGTGGGCATCGGTGAATTTGCATCCTTCCCCTACAGCGAACAAGCCAGCAGCGAGGGTGTTGTTGATGGCACGCCAAAGTGACAGCTTTTGAGTGTGGAGTCAAGACCGTCCCACCCCAAAAAAAATCCTTCGCCTTTTTGCCTCATAGACATAACAAATTGGCTCGCTACCTATCTCCGGTTATGGTAACGCACCTGAGTGCAGGTGTCACAACAAAGACACCTGAGCCGCGAAGGGAAATGGAAAGGGAGCGGGAAAGAAAGGTGTCAGGGCATCGCTTATGCCGAGGGGCATTGAGACGGGATTAAGCCAAAACCCTAAATGGCAAGTTGAATTTCGCAGCTGCGCTAAGTGAAGGTATTAAGAGGTTCACGGAGGACAAACTGTACTCCGGAGGATCTAGTTTCAAGGGAAAGAGAAAAAAAAATTGAGTGACAGCCTGACAACAAATCTGAGTCAAAATGTTTCACTGCTGCCCTTCCTGACAGTGGCTGCTTGGAGCTGTCGAAGTTAAGGAACATGTAGCATGTACTGTTTAGATGATTACGTGACAGCATTGCACGCCATGTCCTGGCACATTGAGTGCATTTGAATGATGTTTGGCAGAGTGAGTTGATGGTGGTGTTCTTGCTTCCCTCATTTAACTAAACACCTTGAGTGTGTGTGTGTGTGTCTTTGTGTGTGTGTGTGTGTGTCTGGGATGGGTGGAGTTTAGCAAATGGGGCAAACAACGTGTTGCATGATACTTCTGAGTGGATATTGATGTAAAGTCATTATCAGCACCCATGCTTATTCACTCAGCATTAAAGTCTCATCACTGGCGTGGTGTGAAAGTGCAGTAGCCACATGTGTGTCACATCTGCTTTCTGCCACGTTGTGAACCACCGACAAGTGATGCGTATTCTGTTTAGATAAACTGCTGAAGTAGTAGCTGTTCATCTGAATGCATTTTTCAGAAGTCTTTACCAGGTACTGCTGCTAGATGTAAAATGATCAAGACATCAGCAGTTGTACATTGTTATTGTAAAGTTACATTGTGTAAACTTTTCCGGGGTTTTGTTGGCAAAAATAAAATGCAACACTGACAATTATGTGCTTATTAGTGTATAATTACTTTAATCAGCAAATAAATGCGTATTCGCGCACTTAGAATCTACTTAAGAGTGATCCTGCCCTTAGAAGTTTGCCATGTTAAACCACCTTGTGCCAATGTTGTTACGGCTGCTGAAAATAGATGTACTACATAGACAAACAGAAAGAGATGAAGGAACAGACATCCGTAGTTACCGGGTTGTACATAACATAGTAAATAACTTCAAAACATCCATCTAAAATAGCCTCCTCACTTGATGTAACATTAAATGCAGTTGTTGAGGATTTGGAAGTACTACCGAAGGTTGGAATGTTAGAGAATGTGAAAAAAATGGCTTTCAGTTGGTTGGAAATCTGCAACCTTCCTGCTAAATGGCACAAAAAACTGCAATCTAAATATAAGCAAGTGTATTTATGACCAACACTTTAAAAAACAATCCAAACAAAAAGAGTTTTAAAATTGCTCTCATAAGCAACATTAACCACAAATGCATCATCACGCACAATTTTTCTAAAATTATGGAAAATTGAAGCCACTTCTTTGTCTGTGTAAGGATGGAGGGATGGATGATGTTTTAATGGACAGAAGGAAAGAAATATGGATGAACAGGCTGGCAGGTGAATGGATGAACCTTAAGAATCACTCTATGCATAAATCCTTTTTCAGATAGCTGCATAATGCAGGGAGATACCGGTCTTCATCTGTGTTCAATATATGTGGCCATTCAAGCGTATGCAGACACACTGCTCCACATACACAGAGACGTAAAGACCGAATCGACAGAGGACAAAGCCTTCTGCTCTTCTGCTAAGACAGATGACGAGCACCACCGCTCCAGTTTCTTACGGACGGAGGCAAGCATATGTTTGCATGCTAATAAGATGTAATTGCGGCAGCCGCAACATGCTGACATATGTTTATCAGATGCCACACTAATGAACTTCATTTGTATTTGCGAACAAGCCACTTTGTTCAGTCTCATGTTGGGGCAACATATAATCTATGAATAATCAGCCTCTTGATTAACTCGTCCATCAGGATTCCACGCTCAACTCAGAGCAAACTCCACACACAGAGTTGGGTTTCCTATGCATAGCCATTTTCCTGTAGTGCAACACCCCAAGAGTCTTTACCTAGAACATTTATTTTGCTTTTTTGTATTTTTTTGTGTTCCTTCAAAGCTTCTTTCGTGTGGAAAAGAGTTTGGGAAATGAGAGGAGGGGAAAAAAGGGATTGTTTGGTGAAAAAAGTTAAGCATCTCCAAAATAGACACCCCTATATTATGATGGCCATTATGACAATCTAGTGTGTTGTTTGTCCTGTCCGCATATATAGAGTGGACGGCCCAGAGTTAATTAGGACCCTGACAGCCTCTCTCCCCTCCTGTGACGAGATTATTCCTAATTGGTGTCAGAGCGGATCAGCGCTCGCTTCACTGCAGTCTCGGCTGCCAGGTCTATCCCTCCTCTGGACCCGGGGAGTGGCCCGCGAAGGCGTGGTCCCGCCCCCCCTACTCACACCCCCACCCCCCCAGACATACACATACAGGCGCATACACACACACTTAGACACACACACACACACCATACACGCACACACACTCACAGTCTCATATGCAGCCTTTATTCTCTCCCTCACTTGCTCTTAACTGCCCTTTCTCATTTTCTCCCTCTCTCTCTCTCTCTCTCTCTCTCTCTCTCTCTCTCTCTCTCTCTCTCTCTCTCTCTCTCTCATTTGCTCCTCTGCCTTTCTCTGGGAAGGAGGCAGGGTGGGGTTGGTGGAGGGATGCACATTAAACCAGCAGCCATAATGACCCTGTCTGCAGAGCCTTCTGAAGCCATGACCCTGTCCTGTAGTGGTGACCTGTGTCTTTATCCTCATATAAGTGGGGGTTGGGGGTCACCCAGAGACAAAAGATTACAATTGTTTTAGCATAAAAAACTAATGTGCTTGATTTATGCTGAACAGTTATTCTATAAGTTGGAGTAAGACTATGAGGAGTGTGAACCCTGTGATTAAGCTTGAGATGATAAGAATTATGCATTGCTTGTTATGGTGATGTGTTATTTTCTCGTAATTGTAAAAAAAAAGAAAGAAAAAGAAACACATGAGAACAAATTTGGCATTTCATTATCCTTTTCTTCTCCGCACCACGTCTAGGTACCGAAAGGGCACGTATGGCTAGAAGGGGATAACCTTCGGAATTCCACAGATTCCCGGAGCTATGGCCCCGTTCCCTACGCCCTAATCCGAGGGCGTGTGTGCTTGAAGGTAACACAGGAACGTGGCTGCACATCATAAACTGCTCTCTCAGAGGAAAAGAAAAAAAGAGACAGAGAGAGGGACAGAAAGAGAGAAAAAAGAGCTTTAGATATTAATCACGATAAAGGACTTTTTTTAAAGACTTTGTTTAAAGTTATTTGCTGTAGTTTGGGGATTTCAGTTAAAAGAAAAAAGAGAAGCGGACAAACTAGAGACCTAGTTGTGTCCTGGCTGAGCATCCTCCATATGTTGTGCCAGAGAGCATATTCTCCAGTGTGTAACCTTGGAACCAGGTCAACTCACCTTCTGCCTGCCAGGACATTATATAGGTCAAATGATGACCAAATACTCCCAACATGCTGCAGAGAACGGCACTCTACCCTCTATATTGCAGTATGGGCTTCTACTGCGGCCCTTCTGCATTAGATGGGAAAGAATTACTATTGAGAATATGTATGCTTTTAGATAAAATGACTTCATTTAAAGTGAATACAGATGGCTGGTTAAAGAAGGACTGTGGAGATGATGGTTGAGTGAAAGTGTGTGTAGATGACTGTTAGTCAAATGAAGGGTAACACTTTATTTTACTGTGTTGGTTTTACAGCATATCTACCTAATTAGGTACAGTTGTACAACCTGTGTAACATATGTAATATTATGTACTAGTGTTGTACTTGCATAATGTATTTGTGTGACAAAAACACATTATGGAAGTAAAACGCTAGTAACTGATATTACATATTGTTACACAGATTGTACCACTGTACCTAATTAGGTATATACACTGTGACACCTTACACCATCAAGTTAAGTGTAACCAAATAGGGTTGTGAATGTAAATGTAGATGGTTGTTGAACTAAAGTGAATATACTTTTTCTTTTTCCTTCCTCACAGCTTTGGCCCTTTGACAGCTTTGGTCCTCTAAATGATAGTCCAAACGAGAGGATTTCACGAAACAGCTGACACAGTGCTTCTCTCTGTATGTAAAATAGTTTTCTAAAATTTATGAATAAATATTTATGAAAGACATTTGACGTTTCTGCCATTCATTGACAAAATATCTTGAAACAGTATATTGTTGCTAGACGTGAATTTAGTAACAAACATTTTATTCATTTTGACATTTTATTTATTCCTTACTTGTTTCTTACAGTGTCAAACTGTTGTGGCCCAGACGTATGATCTTGTATATCATCACATGAGGTGGTGGTTGACTGTTTATTTTTGTCTGATGGTGTTAGAGTAGAAACACAGTTTTGTTTGTGTCTCAGGTCCTAGTCCATCCTACCTGTTTTACATGTTTAGATGCTGTCTGAACTGAACTCTGAACCCCTTAGCCATATGTCATGGTTCACTAGCCATCCACTATTACAACATGGGAAGGGTTATTGCCTTTGCCTCACAAAAGAATAATTTCTGGATAAGAGGGACATGCCATTAAAGATTTACATGAGTTTCCTTAATGACTGAGACTATTCTGAGAACATCGTCAGTGTTGGTGTCAAACAACCTCTATGTCTACATGTCTAGGTCCAAGGGTGGGCTGTCAGGAGCCACATGCATGCCGTCAGAACACCTTCAGAGTCAGATTCCTGGGGGGGGAAAGGTCAGATTGGACAGCTGTGTTTTGTATGTTATGTTATCATGATGATGTAGTTGAACTTAACAGGATATACTTAGACAAAAACATCTGAAAAGACCACACTTGTGGAGGGACTTATGTCATTTTTGTTAAATGAAATGGGTTAAATGTTGGCCATGGACAATGCAGAAAGCACCTAAAAGATTTCTCTGCTGATCATGTTTACCCTGTCCTTTAAAAGTAGGCTGTTAATTTGTTTCATGTTTATATTACTCTCTCTCTCTTGTGTGTAAACAAATCTAACCCTGTTAAATTTTTCAGAATGCTGCTATGGCAATCATAAAAAAATGTCATCCATTTTGCTTTCTATCCTTTCAATATTTATAAGCACTTAGTAAAGAAGAGGTGCCTGTGTGAAGAGCAGCTAAGGCGTTGCTCACTGATCGCTCTGATACTGAGGCTTCACTGATGGTGCCAGTGCAGATTTTATCTTTTGCCTCACAGCCCGTGAACTGTAATGAGGGTCAACTGTCCCCAGAACAACATCGAGCCAAAAAAAGTGTTGGTGTGACTGAGGATCAGGATGAGTGCTGAGACAAGAAGTCAGTAGTCCCGCTAAAACATCTCTCATCTCTCTAACTTACTCTGGAGATAGGTCGTTGTCTTATATGACCAATTGGTCAACCAACTGACCGTAGCAAAAAGACATAAACAAACTGGGAAGAGAAGTAGCCATGCTCCTGTGGTAACCAAAAGACGAGAAAAAAAAACTCATTCATGACAGGAATGTAATTAGGTGCTGTGTCTTGTTCAGGAGCTTACATTTGCCCTGGCCAGTGTCTGGTGGTGTCAAGTTCATGGGTGTCTACATGTCAGGCATTTAGTCTTTGTTGAGACATCCAGGGGTTCGTCGTCTGCTTTCCACCTTGCCTTACATCATTGGAGTTGCTTTATGCACAACTTGGTTGCATCAGAGAGCTTTCTGTAATGTTGTGAGTAACTTCTGGATGAAGTTGCACATCTGTCTACATTTCTATCTTGTTTACTTTGCAGTGATGTTTCAATGAACTCATTCTGCAAGAAAACTTCTGCCTACTTCTGGTATCACTTTCCTCCTCATTTTTAACATGTTGTAAAATTGCTACAATGACGTACTTACAAAACCCAACTTTGTTTAAAATATAAGGGAAGCCCGCCGTACATGAGCGATCTGTGTTGCTATATGTACCATGCCACAATGAGTTCACTCAGCTTCCTACCTCTGCTGCTGCTGATGATGAGGTCCATGAGGTTATGCAGGGTGAGAGCTAAAACTACCTGTGCTCTTCTTAGGGCCTGATCCTGCTGACAGGGCGTCAGTGATGGGAGTGTGTGCGCGTGTGTGTGTGCGTGCGTGTGTGCGCGTGCGTGTGTGCGCGTGTGTGTGTGCGTGCGTGTGTGCGTGTGTGCGTGTGTGCGTGTGCGTGTGTGTGTGCGTGTGTGTGTGCGTGTGTGTGTGCGTGTGTGTGCGTGTGTGTGCGTGTGTGTGTGGAGGAGTGGTGGTGGGGCGTGGGATGAGGGACAGAAGTGCTGAGCCTAGCTGGCCTGTGTGAAGGGACAGGAAACTGTCACACAGAGTCAGGTGTGTCTCGGAGAGTGCAGGCTACTCGCCTGCAGACAACAAGGTGTAGGTGGCCCTGAGCAGAAGGACAACGTTTGGACAGGCTGAACAGATGTCACTGGACCAGTGGACCTACATGTCACCTCATCCCTTGCTGAACCTCCTGTCCACTGTCTAAATCCCAGCCACAACATTAACGACTCAGCATTCACAGACAAGACTGTTGGCAGATGAGTAAAGTTTTCTGATTAGGAAATTCACTATCATCATCTCAGTGAAATTGAGTGAGACTGAAGTGAGTCACCTCAAGGTCGCACAAAGGTTCAGACGGAGGTTTCCTGCCATTCCTGTCAGTGTTGCATCATCTGATGGTAGGCATCTAGTGAAAGGCGTGATGATGAAACGCCTTGAAACTGCAGAGGCATGGTTGTGCATGCAAAGGCTTGTACTGGTCAGTTGAGGACATCTGTGTCTTCGTCACGGTAACCAACATCCTGCCCGTCCCAAGGTTGAGTGGCAGAAGTGATGAAATATAACTATGACTCTCTGTCTGTGGTTGCTGTTTAACTGGTCTGTTGGGCAGGGCAGTGGCTCATCCCTAACCCACCAATTCAATTCAGTCACTGAATTCACTGGCTTCACCTGCCACAGGGAAACACACACACACTCTACAATACAAATAAAACTAGAAAGGCATTCAGAGAGTGCAGACCTCTGCCAGGGCAGCTCAGGTCACCACCAAAATCTAATCACCTTTAAGTTAGCTCATTTTTGCCCTACCCTGAAAATGTAATCAAAATCCATCCATAACCTTTTGAGTTATGTTGCTAACAAACGCCAATGATTACATTACCTCCCCTGATGGAGGTAATAAGATTAATTATAAATCAGTAATTGAATTCCTTAATAAATACATAAAAGGGATCCCCTGGGTTTGGAACATTCACAACTAACTCTGGGCTACATCTGAATTTGTGTCTTCATAAACATTTCAACAGATTGGGGTGCTTTTCTACCCGCCACAAGGCTAACCATAATAATTTATCTTCATGGTCCAGGTTGACTCTGAGATGATGCTCTACTGTGGCTGTTGTGAGATAAGTTTGAGCAGGTGGGTGTTGGGCTGTGCTGAGAGCTCGAGGTAATTTGATTAATTTACAGAATGGCATGTGAAGTAATGAGGAGGGCTTCGCCTGCAGAGGGTCTGCATCCCTAGAGAGGCTACGACGGCTGGGGATTTAGTTCACAGCATTTGTCAGAAGCATATGCATAGCTTCCTGCTTACAAAATTCATACATATGAGATGTTCACATCGCCCATCTGTGGTAACGCAAGAGGTGTGGATCAGACACAGGAGGGGCGCTTCTGAGCAAGTTCAGGTCTCATCTTTGTGAGCCAATTTCTCTGCAATCTTCCTCATGCATAAATGCATTTGAGGGTGTTTTTTTTTAATTCGCACAGGGGTTCTCTCCTCATTTGGATTGAGCGCTAAGATAAATAAACTCAATCACGATCAAGCACCACGGAAAGGTGTGGTTCACTCCTCACAAGAGGCTTGGCTCCCTCACTGGACCTTGATGCTTCTTCCTTTCCCCCCCTACATCTCTCCTTCTCCTACCCCCATCCCTTCTTTCTCTCCCTCCCTCCATCGTTCCATCCATCCACTTCTTTTTAGCTGATGAGAAATTGACACTCTCAAGGCTCTCTCTTTTAATCAGGCCCCAATGAAAGGCTTTAATTAAACCTTCACAGGCCCGTTTGATCATGGCTCAGGATGAGCTTGTCTTTGTAAAACGGGAATCAAACGCGAGCTGTTTTCTGCTGCTGCTGCTGCAGCGGATGCTTATGCTGATGAGGCCTCTTGTCTGTCTGGGGTTGTTTTTGCCCACACCGTTAGTTTACCCCCACCCCTCCCCATCCCCACAGCCTCTCCCAACCCCATCACGCGGGACCACTAAATGCTAATGTAAAGATATTTAGCCAAACAGATCCATACCAGACAGATGGGGAGAAAGACAGAGGCTTCTCCTCTCCCACAGCTAGCCCTCCTCCGTCTGACCGACCCCATGCCGCGTTAGAGGTTCTGAGCGAGCACAGGCAGCCGCTCTCATACCTCAGTGATCAAAGGGCCTCCTGCTAATGAATCTACAGATCCAGCCCTTTCCTTTTGGGGGAAAACTTTTGGAGAGGAATTACATGCTGAACAGCTCCGAAGGGAAAAAAGCAAATGTTGGTTGGCACCAAGTAAGTAAGGCAGTCAGTCAGGGGAGCAAGGTGTTCATATTTTCTCTTTTTATTTTGAACTTCCTTTATGTTTGATAAAGTTTGTGTAGAGGGAGAAAGACTGTTTTCGATGATTCATTTACTTTACTGCTTGGCCCAGGTTATGTTAGCACATCACTGGTGGAAGGGGAGTTGCTGGAGGATTCATTTTGTGAAACTTTTTTTCTGTGTTGTTCTTTTTTCCCTTTTACTGTTTGAAAGTCAAACATGTGGCTGAGCATGTGTGTGTGTGTGTGTTTGTGTGTGTGTGTGTGTGTGTGAGAGAGATCTCCAAGAGTTTGCAGCATCGGTGTAAAGAGTTGGGGAGTGGGGTGTCCTGGCCTCGTCCACTGGAACACGTGAATAAGAGGCAAATGAAAGAGTGGCAAAGGGAGGAGCGAGAAGTGTGGTCCACAAAGTGCTTCATTCTGTCAGCGACAGGCTAGTGTTTTCACCCCACGGGCATTGGCCACACAGCACCGCTATTACAGTCATGGCTGTGCCCCTAATGGTGATGAGAGCCTGACACACACACACACACACACACACACACTAACTCACATATACACACATGCACACAAACACTCACAGGCACACACACACACAATTACACTCTCTCTCTCTCTCACACACACACACACACACACACACACACACACACACACACACACACACATACACACACACATACACACACACATACACAAACACTCCTACTCCCACTCCCACTAACACTCACTAGAGGGTCCTAATGGAGGGCCAGAGGAGGTTTTTTCCTGAGGCGGGGTGGTGGGGGTGGTGGGGGTGGTGGGGGTGGTGGGGTAAGGGGCAAGAGAACGATCACTTTGCGTAACAGCGGGCCAAGTCTGACAGGCATGACCTATATCCCCTCCTCATGCCCCCCCTCCACCCCTCTTTTCTGTCTTTTGTTTACTCCCCCTCTCAGTGCTACTCTCTCTCTCTCCGCTTACTTTACTTCCTATCTCTCCTTTCTTTCTACCCCCCTCCTGTCTTTTCTTTACTCTCTCCTCCTTACTTTTACTCTCCCCTTTTCCCTTTCTATCTGTATTTTTACTGTCATTCACACTTTACTCTCTCTCTCTCACTCTGTCTTTCTCTCTCTCTCCCTTCTCCCCCCCCCTTACTCTCCATCTCTCTCTCTCTCCCTCCCTCTGTCTCTATCTCTCTCTCTTACAAACACACACAGCACACGCAGGGCACACACTCACACACTTACACAAACTGAAAAAAACCAACCTCATTCAGTGTCTGCAGAGAGCCATTTCCTTGTAAACAATGAAGCCAGCCCAACTCCTCACACTCACATGTTAGTCCTCAGATATCCCAAATTAGGGCATCAGTCCCAGATCAGTCTTGATTCTGACCATCACCTGATCTTCATTTAGCCATGTAAGTTCTGCATTTCATCACATGGATCATTAATCATTAGGTCCTGTAGCCAGTCATGTGCAGCGGGTCATATCTCTTGTCCAATCATGCAGAGATTAAAGTCTGGACATGACTAAATGTGATTCGATGCCTATAGAATCATTAGGTACCTGTTCAGTTCAAAGCAACTTACAAAAATGTGGGAAAAAAAATATTCTTAAGAGATGCTACACTTACCAGATTTTGTAATTTTTAATGTAAATGTCTTTTTATTCTCAAATGTGTGTGTGTGTGTGTGTGTGTGTGTGTGTGTGTGTGTGTGTGTGTGTGTGTGTGTGTGTGTGTGTGTGTGTGTGTGTGTGTGTGTGTAATGGTGCAGCACAGAGAAGGTGAATTGTGGGCAATAATATGTCACGGTACAAGACCTACACAGCCACTCTGGGACAGGTTAAGGAAAGCCTCACAGTCATGCACAATCTTCCTGTATCACACTGACCTCATACATCTCCACTGCGAGGGCCTTCTGGGTAATTTGCTGATGGACATGCTTATCTTCTGGACGATTTAGCCATGGAGACATGGAGACTATAGTAAACAATGCAGACAGGCAGTGAGCCAGGGAACATAGAAGAATAAACGAACACATGAACACACACACACACACACACACACACACACACACACACACACACACACACACACACACACACACACACAAAGATATATGCACAGAACAAGTAAATATGTGACTTACACACAGTGACAGGGTATGCGATAGGGGTGAAGAGATTCTTTAAAAAGAGGTGGTGCTGGGGGGGAGTCACAAAGTCTCACCCCTTAGAATGTCAGAGAGAGTTTGGCAAATTACCATTCCTGCAACAGTGAATAAATAAAACATGTTTGTCAACTCTGACTAATGCAAGCACAGGACAGTGGCATTTATGTGTTTCTCTCTTGCTTTCTCTCTCTCTCTGTCTCCCTTTCTCTCTCTCTCTCTCTCTTTCTCTCTCTCTGTTTCCCCCTCACTCTGTCTCCCTTTCTCTCTCTCTCCGTCTTTTACAGACTCTCTCTCTGTCTCACTCTCTCTCTCTATTTTCTCTCTCTGTCTTCCTCACTCTCTCTGTCACTCTCCCTCTCTCTTTTTTTCTGTCTTTCTCACTCGCTCTCTCTGTCTCTCTTTCTCTCATTCTTACTCTCATAGCTAAGGCATGCCCCCCAACCCCCACCCCCTATCCCCACACTGGAGGTGCATGATGTCATGGCATGATTGGGATTAGAAGAGAAGGATCGTTTTCTCACAAAGCTGCCGATGGCCTCAGGAGAAGATCGCCAGCTCCTGCTCCCTCCACGGCTGACATCCCTGTTCACTCGCATTTCTCGCCTGTAAAAGGCCCTCTAATTTCCTGCTGCAGGTCTGTGGGGCTCCAGCGGGGCTTATTATTAGTTAGAGTTATGTCTCTCTTTCTCCCTCTTTCTTTTTCTCCTTCTTTTGCTCTCTTTCCTTCTCCTCATCTTTTTCATCCACTCTTTCTTTTTCCTTCTCTTCCAGTCTGTATTCCTTTTCCCTTCTCCCTCGCACCCTCTCTCATACAAGTTTTATTTTGCCTTTGGGGAAATGCAAGGGAGTGTGTGTGTGTGTGTGTGTAGGGCAGTTGATGGTGGGGTCAGGGGTAGGATTCATCTGTGTGTGTGGGTTTTGATGGTGTGGGGTTGGTTTGGGGTTCGGGGGGGAACCAGGTCGATGTGGTTCTGGGTAGAACTTAGATTGGTGTCTTCGAGAGCCAAGCTTGGCAGCCATTGTGTTCCTGCTTTTGGTGAGTGGAGCATTGCATGTGTGTATGTTTGTGTTCCTCTGTAGTGGTCACTGTAGTTTAAAAGCTAAACCACGTCCAAGCCTGGGTAATGATGCACCGAGCAGCAGTGGACTACAATAACCAACAGTCACTGGCTGGCCAATTAATGTCTCTGGCACAATTATATTTCCCATTCAGAGAGAGCTGGAAAAAATGGCTGAGCTCAACTAATCATTTCGAGCAATTACTTCAAAAACTAATTAGAACGCCCACGTAGCCTGGGCTCAACATTCTCTTTCTTTCTCTGTTTGTTGGTTTTATTGTTGTTGTTTTCGCCATGTAAAATGGCCGTGCATGAAAAGGGCAGAGAGGGAGGAGAGGAATATCAACTCTGCAACAAGCCAAACAACAACTTCCAGCTGGGATTGAGAAACTGGTCATTAGTGAGGCTTGTTTGTGCTCAAGTGTTTTATCCAGAGTCTCTGTGAGGGACATCCACTATGTTTGCTGCTCCTGTACTGTATGCCAAGTTTTCCATTCACCTCCCTGAGGTCCGGACTGAGCCCAATTATATGGCCAGTGTACCGTTTTTATGCAGGCCTCCAATCAATCAGAAGCATCCATTTGTTCTTCTCATTTTTGAGTTTATGTATCAGTTTTGCCTGCAGCACCAGGATGGTCATGGTTAATTTGTAATACATTTGCATTGTGCTTTTTGAGCTATGATAAACTTCTTTTGACAACTAAATTATGTAAGTTGTCTAAAGGGTATTCCTTCATTTCAATGACATAATTAACTGATATTTTCAAGATCATTCATGTTTGTTTGTTTGTTTGCTTAGCCATCTTAAAATACATAAAATATAGGTAACATCAGTAACAGTCACAGGTCAAATACATTAATTCATGTTTTATGAGCATTACTTCATGAGGAAGGGAAGGCCACATCACATGAATGTGCTACTAATGTAATCAACAAGGGAGATTAAAAAGGCAGCGATATGTGTGTCACACCATGACGCCCACACTCAAACAGGTCTGTCTGAGCCATGTTTTTAATTAAGATTTAACATGAAAAGAGCCCCTGTCCAGCACTTTTTAAAAAAGCACCTTTGATGTGTGCCCATTGATTCAATTGCCTTAAAAGCCTCTGGCTGTGGCGATACCTCATACAAAAGGAGCGGATTATATTGACCTAAACAAGAAGAGCTTAAAGGCCTCTCTGGTGCGGCGTATCACAGGTCGACGCATGCAGCCTGACAGAAAAGCCTCCCTAAACTGCTCTTAGGTCACTTGAGTGGAGAGTAAACACCATCAGACAATGTAGATCAACAGTAGCAAAGCCTGGATGTGTAAAAAGGTCCAGAGAGCACTTGTGCGCCCAGCTTTCAGATTCTCAATAAAACACAGCTGAAAGCCTTTAGGTGTTTAATTTTTTTCTAGTTTCCATTAAATAGATGGCAAAGATGTCGCTTGGTCACTGGATTTGTCCATATTGGTTTCCAAAGGTATTATGTACAGTAAACATAGTCTTGAGAGAAAAAGAGAGAGAGAGAGAGAGAGAGAGAGAGAGAGAGAGAGAGTGTGTGTGTGTGTGTGTGTGGGTGTGTTTGTGTGTTGTGGGGGTTCTCCATATTCAACATATTCTCTCAGTGAGCCAGCCTCTATCCTCATGAATGTTTCATGTGAGTAAGCTTTATATTTCATGCTACGTTACAAGCAAGGGCCGCACGCTACACAGCTCACAGCCATTTCACATTTTAACTGGTGACAGAGATACAAGGATGTTTCTATCTTAATGCAAAAGCCAGCTTGGGGGTGGGTGGTTTCGGAGCGGAGGTGGGGAATCCATGGTCTTCTCTTGATGCAAACCACTACCCACAATGCCCCTGTTTTTGTGCTGTCATGGCGTCCCATAGCTCTGAAGCACCTCTCATAAGTTTTGCAGTCGCCTGCTTTGGTTTGCTATTGGCACAAGACATAAAATATTAATTTCTGTCACTAATGGAGCAGAGCAGAGGGCAAGGTAGTGCATCGGTTACACTGTGTTTGCAGTGAAAGTCTGATATACATACAGTCCACATGCATTAATATAAATAGGAATTTAATGCTGACGTACAAGTGGGTGGCTGTGGAGGGGGAATGGGTGGGGGGTAATGGTAGGGGGGTGAGGGTGGTGGGTGGAGGTCTCAGGACATTCTGTTGTTTCCAGCCAACGTCAGCAAGCAGAATCAGTCTCAAAGGTCGCTGAGGTCACGTAGGAGCGAGATCGTCCCAGGCCTGAGGTACAGTATAGTTAGTTGGGCCGTAGAAAACCGCACTGCAAGGTTGCCTGAGGTTTCACACTGTACAGTCAGCAGCAAAACATAAAGCCAGCACACATCACAGTCATAATAATAGGCTAGCACATTTCCCCATATTCATTGCCAAGGGCTACTGATGATATGAATGAAATGTAAAAAGGTTTAGGGAAAATAAAATCACTTGTATTTGTAAACATCTTACACGCATTCTCTAATAAATCTGCAGGCATTTCTTGGATGCAGGACACATTGTGCACAGCAGGCATGTTAGGCAATCCTCCTGCACACATGGGGGTTAAGTTTTTGTATATTAGCTTCATCACTCTCTCTGTCTCTCTGTCTCTCTCTCTCTCTCTCGCTCTCTCTCTGTCTCCCTCTCTCTTTCTCTCATTACATTAAAGATCTGCTGATAGGTGTTCAGTACCCGTATAAAAGAACAATTTGTTCGGATTTAGAATCTCTTAGCATCTGATCCTCCTGCTTACCACTGACAATGGTCTTGTCTTCAACAAGTCATTATCAGTGTTAAGTTGCATCTGATGGGTCTTAAGGTGTCACATAGCTCCTAGAGACACACCCAGGCTGCCTGAGATGACTCAGAACACACACGCCTCTGACACACAGGCCGTGAGAACTAAGTATAGATTAGTTGCAGTGAAGCACAGTTGGTCATCAGGATCTTCCTTCTGCTGCCACCTACCTCTGATTATCCAAGCTATGCTCTCTCTCTCTCTCTCTCTCTTTCTGTCTGTTTTTCCCTCTCTCTCTCTCTCACACATACACACACACATAGTCCTCTCTCGCTTTTTGTCACACGCATGCACATACGCACGCGCGCACACACACACACACATTTTCCTGAGCCCAGTTTTAATGTGAGCAGGTGCTTGATCTACAGGCATGTCTTCTCAAGCCTGCCCTTCAACAGCTGTGGCAGAGCGCGTGCCAACCCCTCTGCGCTGAGCTGCGCTCTATTCCAACCACATGTCACCGGACCAAACAGAACTGAGCCCCGGGGCACGTGTGGGGATAGGCCCGAGTCCTAT
Source organism: Coilia nasus (assembly GCA_027475355.1). Lineage (NCBI taxonomy): Eukaryota > Metazoa > Chordata > Actinopteri > Clupeiformes > Engraulidae > Coilia > Coilia nasus. The sequence continues at coordinate 31,316,876 of CM050207.1, forward strand.
GACTAAGCCCGAACGCTGAGAACAGAGAGCTCCGTTTGGCTCTGGGTGGCCCTGGGTGGGTGAAAAACTGCGGTGTTTATCAGCAAAGTACTGGGTTGGAGGAGGGCCCAAGGTCCTGGGGCGACAAAAGCAGCACTCAAGCAAAAACACTCTGAACCAGTGTTACCCACAACAGACTTCACCAATAATGAGCCTCGCTGGAAGCTGGCTGAATGTAAGCACAAACAGGTGAAAAACAACTGGATTGACAGACAGAAACCTACCCCCCTGTGCGATTGTGGAAGTTTTTTCCAATGTAAAATGTCAAGTTGAACATTCTATGGATCATACACCTGACAACCATGAGTGTGAAACAGACTTTGATGTGTTCAGTAAATGGAAATTTGCAAATACAAACGTCTGTGCTTAGTGACCATCTTTGTGTCCATCCTGCAGTTTAGCTTCTCCCAGTTTGGTAAAAGTAGACAATATTTAGAGTAAAACAAAATATTTCAGCATCATTTAACACTGACCCAACAGTGATTTTATGACAGTAAGTGATGCTTGAACCATACCTCTAGACAGAGACTCAAAAATTGCTGTGGGTGGTTGAAATGATTTGGTCATCACACTGTCAAAGCAACACTGAAGCCATCCACTGTCTTAGCCCTCCCCTGTGGTGTGTGTGTGCGTGCGTGCGTGCGTGCGTGCGTGTGTGTGTGTGCTGCACTATCTGATGAGGTGGTGAAGTCCACTCACCCATGAGGGCATCTCTTCTCCTGCTGACCTTAATTGCAGCCCTGTTAGCTTTCTTCCCCAAAAGCATGCCTCATCATGTTAGCACACTTCCCAACAAGCATACTTCACCCACTTAGCATCCTTCCCCAAAAGCATCCTTCACCCTCTTACCATCCTTCCCCAAAAGCATCCTTCACCCTGTTAGCACACTTCCCAACAAGCATCCCTTATCGTGTTAGCATACTTCCCAACAAGCATACCTCACCCTGTTAGCATACTTCCCAACAAGCATACTTCACCCTGTTAGCATCCTTCCCAACAAGCATACTTCACCCTCTTAGCATACTTCACCCTGTTAGCATCCTTTCCAACAAGCATACTTCACCCTGTTAGCATACTACCCTACAAGCATATTTCACCCTCTTAGCATACATCACCCTGTTAACATACTTCCCAACAAGCATACTTCACCCTGTTAGCAAACTTCTCAACAAGCATCCTTCACCCTGTTAGCACACTTCCCAACAAGCATACTTCACCCTGTTAGCATCTTTCCCAACAAGCATCCCTTATCGTGTTAGCATACTTCCCAACAAGCATACCTCACCCTGTTAGCATACTTCCCAACAAGCATACTTCACCCTGTTAGCATCCTTCCTAATAAGCATACTTCACCCTCTTAGCATACTTCACCCTGTTAGCATCCTTTCCAACAAGCATACTTCACCCTGTTAGCATACTACCCTACAAGCATATTTCACCCTCTTAGCATACATCACCCTGTTAACATACTTCCCAACAAGCATACTTCACCCTGTTAGCAAACTTCCCAACAAGCATACTTCACCGTGTTAGCACACTTCCCAACAAGCATACTTCACCCTGTTAGCATACTTCCCAACAAGCACACTTCACTCTGTTAACACACTTCCCAACAAGCATACTTCACCCTGTTAGCACACTTCCCAACAAGCATACTTCTCCCTGTTAGCATCTTTCCCAACAAGCATCCCTCGTCGTGTTAGCATACTTCCCAACAAGCATACTTCACCCTGTTAGCATACTTCCCAACAAGCATAATTCACCCTCTTAGCATATCTCACCCTGTTAGTATCCTTTCCAACAAGCATACTTCACCCTGTTAGCATACTACCCTACAAGCATATTTCACCCTCTTAGCATACATCACCCTGTTAACATACTTCCCAACAAGCATACTTCACCCTGTTAGCACACTTCCCAACGAGCATACTTCACCCTGGTAGCATACTCCCAGTAAGGTTGTTGTCATTCCTCTCTGCGCTAGAATCTGGGATCAGATGGAATCCACTGCAGGACCACAGTCTATGTTTTCAGGCGGACTGTCAATCAACACTGAGTTCTGACAAGGAAAACACACACACACACCTGCTCACACACAGACACAGATACACACACACACACACACACACACACACACATCCTGCTGTTTTAGTATAGGACGTTGACCACATGGCAAATGTGGTCTGTATAAGAATAAAACACTTCTAACCAACTACAAAAGTGTGTAAGTGAGCTCAAGTGCACATATTAACTCGTGTGTGTGTGTGTGCGTGTGTGTATGTGTGTGTGGTTGCATGAGAGAATCACCTGACATGTCACAATGTGTTTTCCACTCTTTGCATTTTCCTCCAATGAGTTTTGACAGCTTATGATTGAGACATGGAGATATGTGCGTGGGAACATGTGCAGGAATTGAACTGTGTGTGTGTCACCTGGCTCAGGTAAGCTATATTTGTACTCTACTGCCCAAGTGCAGTAGAGTAATAGGACAAA
>CM050207.1:31324407-31341907 GCA_027475355.1 Coilia nasus
GTTGGGGTGGGGTGGGCTTGGTGGTCAGGTGGAGTGGCTACCAAATGTTCCAGCCTTTGAACTGAGCCACACAGCAGAAACACAACCGCAGCACCCCCCATCAACCCCATATGGTCCCGTCGCCCACCCCAAGGGACAGGGCAAGGGCGTAGCCAGGGAGAGGTCGGCGCTGGTGGACAGAGCGATACGGAGAGGCAGGAGCAGAGTAACAATGAGGCTGGAAGAGGACACCGGGTGACCGTACCAGAGAGCTCAGCTGTCCCACGGACAAGCAGGCCGAGCCTGCCTCCCCTGATCCCCTCTCCCTGCACCAGGTCTGTGAAGATCAAACGGTTCGGAGACAGAGGGCGCAAGGCCCTGCAGAGGGACCCAGACACAGGGACACCGTGTCCTTGGCAGCCTGGCCAGGATTAGTCCTGGATGCCGGATGGAAGTGGCTGTCGAAGGGATCCATCAGCTGACCACAACGAGCGAAGGGTCTCACCTGTCATCCAGACGCACGCCCTGACCGCCAACACCTAACGCGGTGTGCTCAGGTGGGTCACTTGGACCTGTTGCCATGGGAATGGAGGGATAAAAGGTGAGAAGGACACCATATGTTGTCCTGAGGGAGAGTTTCTAAGCAAAGTGCGACTGTGTCCTTGTGTGATTCTGTTTGTGCACATTTGATTCATTGGCTGCAGCTCTCAAAGCGGTTGAAGTCTAACTGTATGAACCTGTGTGCCCAAGCAGGTGTAGGGCCTGTAGGCCTAAGTCCTCACTTCAACCCCTTTTTCCTTTGACCTCAGAGCATCAAAGTGATTGTGAGAGGGATTGTTCTTAGGTAGCAATATGGTTTACCCACCATCTGCCATAATTCCATTATTCCATAGTTTAAAAAAAAACTGCACTGAAATCACATTTACTTCATCTTCATAAAGCTTTTTTTCTTTGAAAATAGCAAATATCTCACCGGTGTCAGACCTTCTCTCTGAAAAGCAGGAGAGTGTCACAGCAGGAGGCAGTTCCATGCAGTCGATGGGCAAAATATGTCACTGAAATTTGTCCCAAAAATGTTCTGTCTCCTGCTGTCTTCTCTTTGCACTTCTTTAGCGAGTCCTGCCTCGCCCCTGCCCCTGAGGGGGGTTCGGCAAATGAGGCTTTAAGTGCCTGGACAACATCTCTCTGAGACCCCGCAAAGCCTGCCATGCCTCCATTACAGAGGGTCCAGGCAGACTAGTCAGACTAGTTAGGGGGGAATGTGGGTCAGCGATACTGACACAGGAGTGGGGCACAGTTTCATCTCCTCCATTAACAACCCACTCGCCATTAATAATACACACACACACACACACACACACATACACACACACACACACAAGCACACACACACAAACACACACACACACACACACACACACACACACACACACACACACACACACACACACACACACACACACACACACACACACACACATGTTATGTCTGCCTCCCCTTATTTTTAGTCAGGCAGGGTCCTTTTGTCCTTGAACTCACCTCTTTTACATAGCATCTGACATGACACAGGGCCATTTCAAAACACCTCCACAGTCAACAACTGGGGAAATGTTCACTTTCGGAGAGAGTTTAGGCCGCTTATCCATAGAAAACAAATCCACATGATTTTTTTATTTCAGTAGTTTCTCAGTTCTTATTCACCATCTCCTAATCTGGATGCACCCTGATCGCAACCAAAGTGGACAGATTGGTTGGTTACTTAGATGCTGATTGCAGACACCTACACACACACACACCTACACACACACACACACACACACACACACACACACACACACACACACACACACACACACACACACACACACACACACACACACACACACACACACACACACATCATGTGACAGTGGTATGGTTCACACAGCTCTGCTGGTCTCTCCCAGTCACTTCCAGTGCTAGCCCACCACAGCTCCCAAGTTTCCAAGTGTGTTTGCAGACTTGTGGATGTTGTGCAGTTAGACATTGAGAGGAAGTGTGAATAATCTGAGTAACAAGACAAAAGGACAACATTAAATTATTGCAGACCAGTTGAGTCCCAGTTTGGCCAACACAAAAATGTGGATTATAACTTGCCTTCTAGCATTCTCCAAAGAGCTCGTAACAACACGTTTTAGCTTGTTTTGTTCTTGAGTAAACACATCCAGTTACACACAAACACCCCCACCCCCTCCTCCATCCCCATTACCCCACCCCTGCTCCCACCCCACCGCAGGGGCAATCATTCTCTACAGCACAGCATAGAGAGGACTCGGGGCGTGTAGACTCGCTCCCACAGTGTGAAATGACAGAGCAGGGACGGCGCGTGTTTCACCCCCCATTTCACCCCCAGCTGCAGGAGCTCAACATCACTGGTCTGTCTGTCTACCACCGCGCAGCACGCTGCACTCCAGTGCTACTGCAGCCACACGCAACCACACCTCTCCCCAGATTCCCACTCTAGCACTGCACTTAAAGGACTCATTCCCCGAGAAAACCTGTAGTACTTGCTCTTTTTGAAATAGGACAGGTCACTCCAAGTTGCATACCCATGCTGCATGTGAAAATGTTCCATTAGTCACTAAAAGAAAATAGGCGGGAAAGTGAGAGGATAAGGAAAAGGCATACAAAGTGACATACGTTTGTTAAATAGAAAAAGCCATGCCACAGTTGTGATTACCGGAGAATTCTCGTTGCAGCACACATTTACTTGGTGAAATATAGGTAAGTATGTGTGTTTGTTTAGAACGTTTAAATCTTCTATTTGGGGTGCTATCACTGAATGGGCTTTGAATGATTGTAGCCTGTGACTAGCATAGCCGAGAACCTGTCATTCTCCCAGCTTTATCTCCTCCACCAAATGAAAACAGCCTGTAACAGGAGCGCAAAGGCTTTTTTTTCTCTAAAACTGGCTCAGAGGGCATTCATTAATACTACAGACCACCACAAAATTAATGAAAAAATGATGCAATTAGACCTTTAAAGACAAAGACAAAGCTTCTCAACTGCGCCCACTTTAAACCACTCTGCTGATCAATGTCGGAAGTGGTATGTTGTGGGATTGTTTACCTTAGATAGTCTAACTATGGAAAAGACACGGACACGGCTTTGCTGTGGAAACAATACATTTTACTGAAAAGTCTGCTTCTTTTCAACACATACGTGTAATCCAATGAGTCTATACAGTCATTGGTGTAATCAGTTTAACACACCGCCAGCTAGTGGTGTGGGTGCCTATGTGTATGTTAGTGTAAAGCACATACGTTTCAGGGAGCGCCGCCTGTGGTAGTTTGACTGGCAACTAATTCGCATCAGGTTTGAGTTGACAAGCAGTGGAGACGGTGACACACATACCCACGGCCCCGTGCCAACCTCTGACCTTTGTCGTTTAAATATCGAAACTGGTTGTCTCTAAGAAACGAATCAAAGAACAAACACACACACACATACACACACACACACACACGAGTAAATCAGCCAGGGACTAATTGAAGCACATATTGATGCTAAGCTCCAGGGCATGGCTAGTTTGGCCATGCTGTGCTGTGCTGTGCTGTGGATGGCTGAGGGGCGGTGGGGTGTGCCCGTGGATAGGCCTGGGCACCCAGACAGCTTTATTTGTGAGTGATTAACGTCAGTGTCCAGGGGCATTTACATCTCAGTGAGTGCGGCAAAGGAGGGACAGCGAGCAGAGCAATCGCAGGAGAGTAAGAAAACAAAGCTTGTGCCCAATGTTGAAGCCCTAGGCAAAACATAGCCACACACACACACACAGACACACACACACACACACACACACACACACACACACACACACACACACACACACACACACACACACACATACACACACACACACACACATGGGGAGCACTTGGTCTCTACAGACTGAATCTACCCTAGGGCTTTTCGCCATCTCTAGAAACCTTATTTGGATTCTGGGCAGAAGTAATTGTGTACATTAGTACCATACATTTCCTATTGTTATATTTGTTTGGCAGCAAGGGCTTATAATTAGTCAATTGAGGTCAAGCTAATTTTATTAAGCTTCAGGTTGTTAGTTGTTGTCATTTGTTTGTGTGCTTCCATCTGTATGATGTCAAACATGCAGTAAGTGCACTCTGTGAATCACAACATAGCTTAAAACACAGCACTATTTTACCAATCCAAGTTGGGCCTGTAGTTTAATGCAGTTCTTCAGACAGAAATAGGGATGGAGAGAGAGAGAGAGAGAGAGAGAGAGAGAGAGAGAGAGAGAGAGAGAGAGAGAGAGAGAGAGAGAGAGAGAGAGAGAGAGAAATAAAGTAGAAAGCACTAATCTGAAGCAGTAGCTGTCCATGTGTTCTGTTCTTAACATGCCTTGCCCTCTCTGTGTCCATAAGTAATGAGAGGGTTCTGTTTCTCCTTAATGCAAACTTGAAGCAATGTCAGTTCTGTATTCCTGTAACCCTGACGAAAGTCAGGAAAGCTAAGGACATTTGCTTAGTGGGTAAGTTTTGGATTCTTTGGTTGATGTGTCCTCACAGAAAGGTCACTGCATTCTTCCTCAATATTTTTACCGTATTTACAAATATGTAACCTACGTCTTGAGAGATGTACAGATGGGTAAACATGCCTATTTTGAAGATGAACAAATACTACGCCACAAAGTACACAGTGTCATTAGGCACTGAAAACAAAACAAATGTGTTGTCTGTTAATAAACCGCACATTTAGGAACACTGACAAGAATCACTTATATACGGGTTGGTAAAATCACCCATTTTTAATCATGGCCGACAGCAACACCAAACTTGGTTCCGTTGCCCCTGACAACACCACCTGCTTAGTGTTTAGCACTGACAACCAAACATTACAGATGCAGTTAAAAGCCCTGCCACGCGGCGCTCAGTGAAGAAAAAAGGAAAGGGGAAACGAGAGATGTTGAAAGCCATGCGAAGAGATGGGTGCCTTCTGTCCGCTGTCACTCCTTGTTATTGAGTACTGCATCTGCACCTGAGGGAATCAAAGTCTGTCCGCCTCTCATCATGGCCGACACAACACATGCTGATGGCTGAGGTGGTAGGGCATTCTCTTTAGCTTTCTCTCTCTCTCTCTCTCTCTCTCTCTCTGTCTATCTATCTCTCTCTCTTGCTCTCCCCTCATTGTCTTCCATACTTTTTCTATGCATTTCTTTTTATGGCTTGTTTTTTTTTTAATCTTTGTTTCCATGTCTTCATATTAATTTGCTTTCCATTCATTTTCTTCTCCTTATAGCATATCTCCCTCTGTCCATTTGCTTTATGTTGTTTATTTGCCTTTGTATGTCTTTATCCTCATCTGATGATTTTTGCTGTGTCTTTTCTAACAGTGGTGTACCTCTGCCCAAAACCCATTGCTGGTTGGCCCAAATTGCTTTGATTTCTTGTGTCTGAAATACTGACTGAGAGGCTGAGCTGTAATTACAGTTTACACACATTTCCACAGAAATGTCTGACAAGAGGGCAGAGAGCCCTCGGAGGATTATTAATTAGAATGACACTTCATCTGGAAGGGTGTGTGTGTGTGTGTGTGTGTACAGCACGCACATGTTTATCTGTTTGTGTGTGTGTGTGTGTGTGTGTGTGTGTGTGTGTTTGTCTGGTTATACAGGGGAACAGATGTTGCCTTGAGGGCACCTTTCATTTCATATCTATCCAGTAAGTGCTACCCTGTATGACTGTCATGAAGACATGTGCTGCATTCTATACGGGACTGATATTCAAAGCACCAATATTCTTGTATCTCTATTATTATTATTATTATTATTATTATTATTATTATTATTATTATTATTATTATTATTATTATTATTATTAATAATAATAATATAATAATAATAATAATAATAATAATAATAATTATAATTATAATTATAATTATATATAATAATAATAATAATAATAATTATTATTATTATTATTATTATTATTATTATTAATATTATTACTACTATTATCATTATTATTACTTTTGCTGTTGTTGATTTATTAATTAAGTTGTTTATTTATTTATTTTACATGTGCATTACAAAATGATTACATCTCTTGTTAACCTGCAGTGTGCAGTCTCTGGACAGACAGAATCAGATAATTAATGATTTGACAAAAGCAGCACAGAAGAGAAGCTGATGCATTAAAAGCTCATGTGTAGATGGGGAATTGAAAAAGGCAATAACAAAGGGAGGAAACTCTAATGAGTTCAGCACAGATTCCATCAATCCACACTTACCAAATGAACCGTAATCTTTTAAATGAAAATAAATCTCAGGTCTCAGGCTGCCTTTTTCATTTATGTCCATTTAGGTCTTGCTAATTTTACTCCATTGAGTTGATTTTATGCATCCACCGTAGGTATTTATGCACCCACTCTTCTGAAGTAGGCCTGTGGTCCACATTATGAAAACTAACTGGCTTTGTTAATGATCATATTGCTGGATATTTTTAAAAATACATTTGTGAATGCATGATGGAGAATGTTAACTAGAATTTTGATGAGCTCTTTTTAATGATCTGCATCATAATGGAATAATGAATAAGGATTATCAACAGTAAATGGTGATGCCAGATTTTGCCTTTTTACCTTTTAATTTGGCAGACATGTCTCTTAGGTTGAGACTAAAGTTTAATTGTAACATATGAGGATTTAACATTAATACCATTTTTTCATAATTGGTAAGGCTCAATTAAAAAAAAAAACTGGGCCCATTTTGTGGAAACACTACACAACAAACACAACCATACTCTCAATTAACAGAATACCCTAGATCTGTTGCAAAATTATATTCTCCTTTCAAAACTATACACTTTGCCAAATTTGTTACCAAATTGCACACAAATGATTCATATGATCTATTTGTGTTTCAGTGAGTTACACACTGTGGTAATCAATCCTAAACACTTTGTTGTATTCTGACTTTTCTAATGACATAATCTTGGTTTCATTTGAGAAATCAAGAATATTGATACATGACATGAACACATCCTCAAAACACAACAGAAGACTAATACTGTTGACTAAATATATTTCAACGGATAAAAATCTGTACTTGCAATGCAAAATCAATCAATATGCTGAAGTGTTTGTTTGTTGCATGGCATATTGAAAATTGAAACCCAACCATGTCTACAAAGAACAGTATTTACCTCTTCCTTTTATTACCACTCTTCCCTTTCAAGCTCACTGTCATCTTTACTGTCCCTCTTTCTCTTCTATTTTACAGTGTTTAAACCTGATTACTGAGTTTTGCATTTTAGCCCTAAGTGTCTTGGCATCTGATGATTGTGTTTATGAAAACATCAATTCATTAATGTAGTATTTTTTATGTAACACAGTGTTTCAAAATGGCAAAGCAAATAACAAAAAATGTCCTTGCAGTTGTGTTTACCCTGTGTGAGCCATAATTTTGTTATTTGAGTATTAGGTTTCAGAAATTGTGGGAAAGTCTTTATTTTAGTGTGTAAGCAACCATAAAAAAACTGTAATAGCCTTACTAATGTCAACCTTAATGACCTCCTGTTTTGGAAAAATAAGAGAAGTGCATACTTCCTCTGGCAGTACAGAACTTGATCTCTTAGCCTTTCAGTTTTCTTTGCAAGTATCACAAGAATGTCATATCACCTCTCGTGTCTCCCAGATTTCCTAATCCCCATCACAAGCCTCATATGGATGCTTTTGATCAGTTAAAAATAGCATCACAAGACCTCCAGAAGGGCTGGTGATGGTGGTGGTGGTAGTGTGTGTGTGTGTTGTGGTGGTGGTGATGCTCTTGTTGCCGTCCGTACTTCCAGTCTGAGACACATCAACCCCCCCCCCCCCGTTCAGATCAATCGAACTCCCCACTTCCTCCGCTTTGAAGTCTGGGCCGAGCGAGTTCAGCACACACTGCAGAGTCAGATCACCCGCGAGCAGTCGTGGTGATGCCAGGCACGGCTCAAAAGCCTGGATGTGTCATGGAGAGTCTGCCTCTGTCTCTGTCTCTCTCTCCACATGCAGTCTGAGGAGTGATGGGATTAAGTCGAGCACCTCCAGCCTTGAACAACTGAACAGTGATCTGCAGTGCAGCACCATGAATGCTGCCCTCATGGCCTGGCTTGGCCTGTAATTAGTGCAGTGTTTCTCAAAGTTTTTTAGACTGAGGACCATTTCCCTCCCTTAAAAAAACTTCAAGGACCACTGACACCCCCCCCCCCCCCCCCAACTGGGAAATGGCATGAAGATGATACACATGTCGTTTAAGCACACTGTGCAAAGCATAAGAGCTTAAGAAACATGAAAAAAAAAAACAATTTTAACACCACTGCTCGCGGACCACTTCACATTTCTTATGGACCGCATGTGGTCCACAGACCACGATTTGAGAAACACTAAATTAGAGGCATAGCTAGCCACCCCCAGGAGACTAAAGAGCCTCGGGGGTCTGACAACCTTCAAACTACCCCTTTAAAGAAATACAAACTGCTGTGAAAAGAAGGTTTTGTCCGTTGTTGATTTACTGTGTGCGAGTCCTTCCTGCTTAGACTGTACCTTTATTTATGACTATCACAACAGAGAAACTGTAGGACTTGAACATTGAACATGAGATGCAACTCAATTCTGTGTAACAACCTTTAAACTACAGTACAGTGAGAGTGATGCAGTTTACAGTTGAAAGATGGATTTCTGCTTGGGGCCCCAATGGAGTCTAGAGCAGAGTGTAATATGTGCCTGTAGAATGGGAAAGACTAACGTGGTGCTCTTGTGTGGGTCAAGCCGGAGCGAGACACAGGGGCCCCAGTGAGGGGCCAGGTGTGAGGGGGACAGGTGAGATACTGAAGTCCCTCCATCTTGTTTTTCTTTCTTTCTTCTTTTTTTGAAACTATATGGAGTATTTTTCCTCTCTCTCTCTCTCTCTCTCTCTCTCTCTCTCTCTCTCTGTCTCGCTCGATCTTGCTCTACCCCCACTCTCTCATACACACACACATGCAAACATACACGTGCACACACACACACACACACACAGGTTTTTTTCAGACAAGAGCCCGTCTGTCTTTTTCACAACCCATTAGCTCCTGGAGCTACATCAGAACGATGTGGGGGCCGAGCGAAAATTCTGCAAGACACAGATGTCAGGATCAAAAAGTCTGAGATGCTCCTCAGAGCAGCAGGGGAACGTGTGTGTGTGTGTGTGTGTGTGTGTGTGTGTGTGTGTGTGTGTGTGTGTGTGTGTGTGTGTGTGTGTGTGTGTGTGTGTGCATGCGTGCGTGGGCGCGCATATGTATGTGAGCATGTGTGTGTGTGTGTGTGTGTGTGTGCTTGTTTGAGCATGTATGTGTGTGTGTGTGTGTGTTTGTGTATGTGTGTGTGTATGTGTGTGTTTGAGCGTATATGTGTGTCTATGCGCATGTGTGTGTGTGTGTTTGCGTCCATGTATGTGCACATGTTAGCACTCAGTATGAGTTTTCATCTGAAGAAATCCAAAATTATCTCCGTCACACATGGTCAGCTCATCACCATCTATTCTACTTATGAAACCATAGATAATATATTAAATGTCAAACAGTAAGTAATACTGTACCATACTGTTTATATACTGTATATCAACTCGAATATGTTGTGATGGTTAATATTTAATATGTGAAGCGCATCAAAACAGACATTTAACCCAATGAGAGGGCTCAGTTAGCATTCAGACTCCTCACGGATGGAAGACACAGGTAACTAATGTTGAAGTACAGTAGAAAACACACACAGACATGCACACACACAGACAGACACACACGCACGCACGCACGCACGCACGCACGCACGCACGCACGCACGCACGCACGCACGCACGCACGCACGCACGCACGCACGCACGCACGCACGCAGGCACACATACACATACACAGGTTTTTTTTTTTCAAACAAGAGGAAAGCTTCTACTGAATATGTCTCTCAGTGATTAACACAGTGCCCCGCTAGGCTCCACACGGGGAGGAGGAGTAGGAGGTGGAGGAGAAGGAGGAAGATGGTGGGTAAACAAGGAGAAGATGCCTGTGCCGGCGTCTTGCCCTATTTACTGGGGCATGGAGCAGCAGATGGCCCCCTTCATGGCTCCCGGGCCTGGCAGAACTGGCACGGGGCCAACTGGGTTAGCCATGTGACGGCTGAACCAGAGCGCTAGCTCATCTGCTCTGGGTGCTTCATGTGAGGCTTTTCTGTAGCATAATGTGTAAACACACACACACACACACACACATATACACACCTATACACATGCGCACACACACACGTATAAATGTGCATACTCACACACACACACACACACATATACACGTACACATGCCCACACACAGACACATGCAAATACGACAAATACACACAAACATTCACACATACACATGTACACACATGAACTCTCTCTCTCTCTCTCTCTCTCTCTCTCTCTGTCTCTCTCATACACACACACTATACAAATACAGACATATTCACAAAAAATGCATATACAACCACACAGACAACCACACAAAGGCTCACACACATCCATATGCCCACACACACACACACCTACCATTATCTCCCAAGCATCACATATTCCTAGTAAGCACCCCGCTCCCCACCACCACCACCACCACCAGCACACACATACACACCTACAGCTCCCCCCACCACAGGCCCTTGTGCTGTCCACACTGACCCCCATATGTACCCTACCGCCTGCCTGCGCCCTGCACTTTCATGCCTGGCCAAGGTGCAGCCAGACCAGGTGAGGGGGCAGCGGGAGCCTCCCAGCCCTCCAGGTTCAGCCTGGGTTCACGCGGCCGCGCGTCTGCGGTCCAGGGCACGTGGGTCGGGTCCATGTGTCCGCCGGCCGAGAGGTGGGTCCCCGGTGGCGTGTCAGGTAAGGTGCGGTAGGGAGGGGGTGGGGATAGGGGGTTACGTGTCGCTCTGTCTGTCCCTTCACCTTGAGTTAGGGGGTAAGAGTGGAGGTGCGGGAGATAGAATGGATGGACACAAGTGGACGTCTCTGACGTGCTCCACGAGGACAGAGTGACAGACTTCTTGGCGAGGTTTTGACTCGGGGTAGAGGGGGTGAGTGTCAGGGGTGAGTGTCAGGTGATTGGCCTGTCACAAAGCCCTGGGTCTGCTATGACAGCATGACTGGAGGGCAAGTATATGACAGTAGTATATGTGTAGTGTTTGACAAGCTTGTGTCACACTTGTAAACCATATGAGTACACGTCATTGGCTACTGTACATTGAGTTTACGTTTAGTTCAGTTTAGTTTAAGTTGTTCAGTATTACACCTTTTATTTGAAAAAAGCTCTGCACGCTCAAATCTTAGCAAAAGCACTTATTTATTTGTTATAATTAAAGGAGAACTTTGGTGTAAAATGAAAAATGGGATGTTAAAACATCATACCGAGTTGGTATGTGTACTGAGGAGCAAAATTGATTTAGCCTGTTGCATTCAGAGTTTAACTATTTTTTATCGTTTGTCCCAGAAGGCTAACAATGGAAGTGGTAGGTGCCCTCAGAAGAAGCATGACAACTACGCTATTTTTAAACGATTAAAACAGCTCGAAGAAACTCCACACTCCATCGGTAGTACAACACAGGTCCTGACATTAAAAACGAGGCACTGAGAACTTTGTAAGTGTACACAACATTTATTAATAAAATAGTTTTGACAGGCAGTACCTTGCTGTAGTTTCTCATCGACGCCATGATGAAAGTCCAAACATGTTGATTGTACTACCTCTTCTCCTATTCTTCCTGCTGGTTCGTGTTCGTCAATCGACCATGCCAGCCGAGAGGCACGGTCGTCACACCTCCCCACCACAAGCAGTACATGGTCAGATGAGGGTGACGCCGTGGAATGCCCCCAGAGGCATATAATATGTTGCAACTCTGTGTTCTTCCATTTGCTCCTCATTTGCTAAAGCTGTTACATCTTCATGGTTTATGTACAGTTCCCCATGAACATGGCACATTGATACATACACGTGATACGGTCGGAAAGCAGGGACTACTTCATAGGTGTGCGTATATAGAAAATGAATAACCATCCTAAAGAACGCATCACAATGAGAAATTGAAGGAAGCCATTGTTTAATCTATTCTATTCATTGTTTAATCTATTCTATTCCGCATAATACTTGGATTCTTCTTTCGTTTATGGTTTGCTGTTTCATTGGATCTTTTTTCAGGGGTCCTTATGTTGATGATCCGAAAAGAAATGTCACAGTCTTTTCACTGCTGTTCAGAGAGAGATACTCCACACAACAACTGTGACAGGGACTCTGCTGTGATGAGACGGTAGGTGGTGGTTTCCCTGCTGAGTGGCGCCATTTTACCCACAAGGCCACAGTCGCCCGCTGTTCTCAAACACTCATGACCTCATCTTAGATCTGCACAACAAGGAGTGGATGCTACTAAGCGAGTCTGACAACACAGTGTCGAGTACAAAATACTTTACTTTAATATGTCTATCATGTAGATATAGCATCAGTCTGGAGTTTTCCAAGGTCTATGTGAAACATTACAATTAATTAAATGCGATTTGTGCTCTAAATAATACAAAAATAGAAATGATTTCATGCTAAATAATAATGTTGAATTGCTAACTTTTGAACTCCAACAGTGCACAGGTACCCCAGTCAAAACCTCGTCCATAATCACCAGGGTCTTTTTGTCCTATTACCTGGCAGTGTCTTGGTGCAATCTTTCTTGCTTTATTACTTAAAAGAGAGTCTGAATTTTGTCAGCTGCAGCACGATGTCACTGTGATTGTGTCTTTAAATGACTGTTTTGTTTGTTTGTTTTTTGGAGGGAGAGAGCGAGAGAGAGAAAGAGGGAGAGAGACAGAGACAGAGACAGAGACAAAGACAAAAAGGATGTAGAGTTTTGCTTCATGTTTTTCATTTGGCTGTCTAATGCTGCTCTTTGTACTAATAGACATTTATGTGCTCATTTGAGTTGTCCAGGCATTAGCGGTAGTTGTGTCAGTTGCCTGGCTCTGGATACGACAGCTTCCTGCCAGCACTGTGTTTTTTTTATGGAAATACGGAAAAGCAGGGACAAAAAAAGCGAGAGACAGAAAAACATGGCTATCAGCATTAATGAATATGATGTTCTATTATAAATGGACCACAGCTCTGTCTGTATGGCACAGCGGGGAAAACAATCCGAATGCCACTCACTGAGGTGAACATTAAAAAGCATGATAATTCAATTAAGCCATCTGCAATAAAGCACTGGAGACATGACAACTGCCCTACCTTTTCAGTGTATTGTACCTTGGACAAATAAATTAGCCTTCAACCTAAATTAATACACAAATTAATGCAGAATATGGAGTGTTTTCCACAAGAAATGTAAGACACAAAAGAGAGAGGATCTTATGTATCTCCTGTTTGAAATTGCTCATCGTTTAAAATGGAATTCTACCAATTTCCTCTTGCCCTGTCTGTAAAAACTGACTGATGATATTGCTTGTATTTGTCTGTACTGTAACTGCTATTCACTAAGGCTCTGACAACGTTTGTGATGGTTCTCTTTCGCCCCCTGCTGTTTACTTTTGTTACTGCATATGTGGCAGTTGTGTAGCCTACCGTACTATCCAGGCGTCGAGGACGCGTCGCACCAAATAGTTTCCTACTTCCACTGAATTTCCCAGGATTACACATAATGAAAAGCAAATTCCTAAAAGACAACGCAAAGACATAATTTGATCAGCATTGTGGTGGAATCAAGTTAATGGCCCACTGTCACATCGGAAGAACAATAATTGTATTCACATACCATAATGTCTTTGACCTACAGAAGTTTCCCTATTTTGGGACCTCCATACAATCAATACAGGTGTCTTAATACTCAGAACCATGGAGAACCATATACATACAGCATTTAACTACTAAAACCGTCAGACTCTAGATAAACATCTTAGGTGCTTGGAATGAGTGAATGGGGGACGGTGGATGTGGAGGGAGCAGGAAACAAGAGGGTAGGAAATTGGATTAAGAAGATGGATACGTTTTCTCATTAAAAACAATGACCCAGGTCTCAAGAAGCGGCACTAGGAGCATACTAGCATTGGTGTTATGGTGTGAACTGAATATTTTTAGTTACATGTACAGGTACTAAGCTAGACCTCTATCACTGACCATTTCAACATTTCAACAGATCTGCTTTATTTAAACACATGTATGTATACTGATGTATACAGGTAAACTGAATATCATTTACACAATGACACTGG
This sequence comes from Coilia nasus, assembly GCA_027475355.1. NCBI lineage: Eukaryota > Metazoa > Chordata > Actinopteri > Clupeiformes > Engraulidae > Coilia > Coilia nasus. Next base: position 31,338,668 of record CM050207.1, read on the forward strand.
TTCCTTTTTTTACACACAACTGAATTACTTAATGTAACGCTGATAAACTCCAAACCCAGTCATTTATCATTTACATGTCTCTCTCTCTCTCTCTCTCACTCTCGCTCTCTCACTCCGTGTTTGTGTGTGTGTGTGTGTGTGTGTGTGTGACTGTGTGTGTGTTATACTACCTCTCGCTTTGCACAAACACTTGACTCCCTCACACTCTCTGTTCCCGAGTCTCAGTGGTCCTGCGTCTCAGCGTTCCCAATGTGCCAGCACGACCCAGCGCCATGCGGTCAGTCGGGGGCCTTGTCATGTTTGCGGATGTTTGACTTCCCCTGTGTGTGTCGTCCTCGAAGACATGCAGACAGACAGGACCGTAAGCTGGGGGTGGAGCGGTGGTATGTGTGTGTGTGTGTAAGTGTGCGTGCATGCATGTGTGTGTGTGTGTCTGTCTTTTTGTGTGTCTGTGTGTGTGTGTGTGTGTGTGCGTCTGTGTGTGTTTGTGTGTGTGTGTGTGTGTGTGTGTGTGTGTGTGTGTGTGTGTGTGTGTGTCTGTGTGTGTGTGTGTGTGTGTGTGTGTGTGTGTGTGTGTTTGTGTGTGTGTGTCTGTGTGTGTGTCTGTGTGTGTGTGTGTGTGTGTGTGTGTGTGTGTGTGTGTGTGTGTGTAAACAGGAGGCATGGGAAAGGAGAGGCGGGCTGTGTACTCAGTCAGAAAATGCACTCCGACTCCCTCAGTGTCTCAGCCACTCGTCGGCTGATGCCCTCTGAAAACCTGTGGCTGTGTGAAAGGGATGCTATTCACTTCCAGGACCAGCCAAGGAAGCTTTACTCTCAGTCTAAGGGAGTGTGATAGTGGCCTTACAATTTTATAGTGACTTTTAATGGCTTCAGTGACCTGGCAGCCCACAGTTAAGGAGAGTGGATTCTAAGCATCTCTTATTCACTCATTACATATCCAGTTATCCAGAAAAACTTTTTAAGTGAGGCCTTGAACACTGTAGGACCTAAAAGACCTAATATCATGTCACAACCTTTCCACAGTGTCTGCATACCACTGTTTTATTTTCTTCTTAAATGCAGGATAAGGTGGTTTTCTTCTTAAAGGAGTACTTCCACAAGAAACTGTTTAGTACTTGCTCTTTTGAAATACGACAGTTCACCCCGAGTTGCATATGCATGTTGCACGTGAAAATGTTCTTCTAACCCAATTGCCTCCATTAGTCAGTGAAAGAAAGTAGGCAGAAAAATGAGTGAATAAGAAAAAGGCCAACAAAGTGACATAGGGTTGTAAATTACAAAAAGCTATGCCACAGTTGTGATTACTGGAGAAGTTTTGTTGCAGCACACATTCACTTAGTGAAGTATAGGTAAGTATGTGTGTTTGTGTAGAACGTTTAGATCTTCTATTTGGCTCGCTATAACCGAATAGGCTTTGAATGATTGTAGCCTGTGACTAGCATAGCCGAGAACCTGTCATTCTCCCTGCTCCATCTCCTCCACCAAACTAGAACAGCCTGAAACAGAAGCACTAAAGCTTTTTTTTTTTACCAAAACCGGCTCACCGGGCATTCATTAATACTAGAGACCACCACAAAATTAATAAAAACACGATGGAAGCACACCTTTAAATGCAGGATAAGATGGTTAAGATGGTACCTGTATGCAGGGGTGCTGCTACAAATTGTTGACCCTCTGAAAGAAAATAATTTATATGTAGTCCTCTGTGGGTCCCTGTGAAGCTCTGGGCCCCCAGAATTGTCCTGATCTGTCCCCCCTTAGCGGCACCCCTGCCTGTATGGTTAAAATACTGGTAGCTACAGTAACAGTCAATATGATTTCCCCCCTAAAAATGTGTTGTAAAAACATTCACAAGAAACTGAAACTGAAAAGCATTTGTTTTTGTGCTATAGGTGATATATATTTTTGTTGATGATAAACATTTGCTAAACTTGTCACAGGGTATAACTCCGTGCTGTGCACAACATCTTAAAGCTTTTGGGAGCCCAAAACACATGGTGGCTCAGCAAGACCCCTGAGAAAACTTGTCTTTGAAGTGTTTAAAATAGATTCATTGACAACATAACACATCCACACTCTCTTAAACACAGGACAGAAAACCCCATCTGGCTTTCCCATACATTAGGCCCATTAAGTCCACACTCTGCGCATCACACCCGTGCAGCAGCCTCTCTTCCAGTCGCCAAGCCATCAGCCAGGGTTACAGCAGCAGCTAATGTGATGAACATTAATATTGCTCTGACTGATTACTCTCTCTCTCTGACTCTCTTTCTCTCTCTCTCTCTGTCTCTCTATCTCTTTCTTTCTCTCTCTCTCTCTCTGTCTCTCTCTCTCTCTCACTTGTTCTCTCTCTCTCTCCCTGTCTGTTTCTTTCTCTCTCTCTTTCTCTCTCTCTCTGTCTCTCTATCTCTTTCTCTCTCTCTCTCTCTCTCTCTCTCTCTCTCTCTCTCCCCCCCCTCCCTCTCTCTGTCTCTCCCACTTTCTCTATCTCTCTGGCTCTCTCCCTTATCTGGTGTACCATGCAATCAGGAGGATGCCCAATCAGCCAACCAACTCAGCAGTGCAATCAGCAGCGTGGCGTGGCGTGCCTGAAAGATCAGTGATTAGGCAGGCGGTGCAGTGAATGTGGTGTGTGGTGTGTGGTGTGTGGGGCGGGTGAGTGGGCCGCATGGCTGGGTGTGTGTGAGCTGTGCAATGAGGCTGTCACCCGGCAGGCTGCAGGAGGCCCTGGGCCTACTCTGGCGCACCGATGATGATGCTGTGCAAGATCCCGGCAAGACGCCTCGCTGGGGCATATGCCTGCGTTTAACACCACGACCTGCTTCCACATGGTGGGCCATTGCACATATCCTGTCAGAGAAGGTGGTGCGTGTGTGTGCGTGTGTGTGTGTTTTACTGTCTGACTGACTAGAGTGTGTGCATCGGTGTGTGTGTGTGTGTGTGTGTGTGTGTGTGTGTGTTAATATCAGTAATCAGTGTACTGCACACAGACAGGGTATAACTAGGCCCCTGCTGCACTGATGGAAAGTAGAGGCGGCAGTCTCCTGACTCACAGAGGGGACCCCAGAGGAACACGTCTGTACACGTGTGTGTGTGTATTTGTGTGGAGATGGATCAAAGATGCCAAAATACATAATAGAGCTGTGTGGTCTGATGGTCTGGACATTCTTACCTGAAGCACAAAGACAGGCCTCTCAGAAGGTAAGACTCTCAGTCTGTCAGAGGGCATGTGTGGGT
>CM050207.1:31344407-31351907 GCA_027475355.1 Coilia nasus
TATGCCTGTCTCCTTGTACCTCTGATGTGTAAATGTCTGCACATTGGGTGACGAATAACGAGATGTGCACAGCTATCGTACGAGGAGTGAAAGATCCGGGGTGAACGACCCCGAGACATCAGATGAGCGTTAAACTGTGAAATTTCTTCACTCTTCCGTCTCCTTGTCCTGTGTTCTCTCGCTTATGCTTCCTTTCTTTCACACTCTCTCTCTCGTTTTTTTTCCCTCAGCGCGTGGGAACTTAACGCAGAGCGAGGCGTAATCCCACATCTCACTTTCTGGAAGCCCTGGCCGGCACCTTTGGCTCGTTGAGCCGTGATGACCCCCCCGAGCCAAACATCCACTCACATCTCCTTCTGCTTCTCTTCACCTGTCCCACACTCATGGTCCATTTTTTTTTACATTTTTTTAAGTATGGCACACACCGCACACTCCTCTCAGTAACACTTTAGACTAACTACTTCCTATAAATCATGTATAAATGTATTTGTTAACTGTTAATTAACTCTGTAGTCATCATTTGTTAACCATTATTGTCACGTTATTTCTCATCAGTAAATCATTTATAATCACATTAATATTCTGTCTGCTTGTCTGTTGGCTGTCTGTCTGTATAAAAGAAGAAAAGAGATCCAAACAAAATATGCTGAGTAGTGATGAGAAGTGTAGCAGGTATTTCACAGGAGGTGGTCTGCTCACTGTTTTGCTTTAGAAAAAGATTTTATTTAAAAACGAAGGCAAAGTTTTGAAGCATCGCATTGTTTTTTTTAAATAAAGTCTTTTACTGGAGCAAAACAGTGTGCAGACCACCTCTTGTGAAATACTTCTCTAGCACCTATGATTATATTTGTTTGGACCTTATTTCTTCTTTTATACAGACAACAGACTGACTGATAAAATATAAATATGATTATAAATGATTTATTGATGCAAAATAATGTGGAAGATAATGGTTAATAAATGATGAACAGTGATGAAGTGTTAGTTAAGAGTTAATGAATACATTTATACAAGATTTATAGGGAGTAGTTTTTATTTTGGTGAACAACATGTTTCACCTTTGCTTTGTGAACCTGATGAAGTGAAGGCGAAACACCAAAAAAAAAAAAAAACAGCAGAAACCAGTGTGTGATGATTTCTTTGAGAGACTTTATTTATACTGTTGCTGCACATCATCAGCACCTGGGGCACGAGGTTGTGTGCAGGGTTTCCTTTAAGTTTTATGTCACACATCCATTCATCCATTCATCCCCTCTTCCTCTCTACTCCACCCACCCACATCTCATCCACTTGCCCTGTCCAGGTGAAGAGAGGCACTTTGTCATTCATGTGGTGACTACTATACAGCTGTGGCAGCTCCAGTTTGTCCCTCAGAAGTCCTGCTGAGAGTCCACTGCTCTCTGAAGACCATGGGCTCTTACGGTATAAGCTCTATATTGTGTCCATATGTCCACACACACTCACACACACACACACACACACACACACACACACACACACACACACACACACACACACACACACACACACACACACACACACACACACACACACACACAACCTGCAGCCCTCCACCAGCAGTAAAAAACAAGGAGTTCTGGGGAGGTCTATAAGTGTGTGTGTGTGTGTGTGTGTGTGTGTGTGTGTGTGTGTGTGTGTGTGTGTGTGTGTATGTGTGTGTATGTCTGTTGCAGGGTGTGTATCCACATTGGGCAAAGGGCCCTAGTAAGCTACACCACTCATGGGGGCCGACTGAGAGGCCCAGGAGTGCCAGAGGGCCCCGCTCTGAGCTAAACGTCTGACGAGACTGATAGTCATTGCTCAATGACATTCCATCTTCCCCCTTCGGTTTCATGTTGGATTGATTTTCTGGATCTTTTGAAAGATCTCCACAGCCCCTGAGCACTATGCCTGGCACTGCCACTGCAGAGAGAGAGCAGAGGGAGATGAGATGGGAGATGGAGAGAGAGGTGGAGAGAGGAAGAGAGGGAGAGATGAAGGGATAGAGAGCTGGAGGGATGGCAAGGGTCAAAAACGGGGTGGGGGTGGGGGGTGGGGGGTGGGGGGGTTGCAGGCACAGAAAGAAAATGTAGACAACAAGAAGATAAACACAAGAAAGCACAAAAATGTAACGAGACTGGAATAAATGTTCTCAAATGCAATGTTGACTTAGATAGAATAGAAGTTGAGTTAGAAGAACAGATAGTTGAATTAAATGGTTCTCTGTTGCCATATCAAGATATGCCCTTACTAAGTCATCCTGCCTGTCACGATTCTATGGACTACAGACTGCAAGAAATGAGCTGCACTTCAGTAATTGGTTCAGTGGAAGAGTATGGCAGCGTCATCGCATTCCCTCAAGATAAGTCTTTAGAAAAACAAACTCAGACTCCTGAAGATCCAAGGGCACTCATTAGCAATGCATTGATTCATATTCATGTATTCCTCTTTATTCAAATTCAGACCCCTCGCCTGGGTCTACACACATTTTCTGCACTTATTAGATTATGCTTTGTTAGGAGGCAAGTGAACACAGGCGTGTTTACAGTAGTTTTGTTCAATTAGCTTTGGTCAACGCGTCTCTTACCTATTTAGGTCCTCTAATGCAATTTAGCAATGTCACATACCACTTCACGTTTCATTAGGAGCCTGTGTTAAATCGTGGGTCTCAGCACGGCATATACGCCCCGCCAGAGCGACGACGCGAGCGCACTTTTGCTCCAGATGTGAGCGGAGGCGCGAGCTTAATCACTACAACAAATTGTGCATCGCGCGCGCGTGCCCACACCTTTTGCTGAACGGCCCGCTTGTTTAGCAGACCCACGAGCGATGCACGGAAATTAGGCACGGCGCCTCTCGTTTGCAGCTGAAGCACGACTGCGTTTTGTAACCGAACAAGATATCTGTGGCTGATCTGCGTGCTCTGCTTGGGGTTTGGCGGTGCGTGAAAATGTACAAACAGCAGCAAGGATAACGCAGAGGCCATGAACTGTGTAAGCATCGTGCATATACCGTCAGGAACCCAGCTCCTTTCCAAAGCTTTCCCAGATTGCTTTCAGGTGAATTACACCTACTGTACCGTTTAAGTAGATATAGGCTAGCATACCACTATTTTGTGTTTCACCTAGATGACAATAAAACAATAAAATAACCAAATAATAGGACCAAAGTATATAGTAATAAGACCAAACATTTTCTAAATAATTTAGAGTAGTGTTGTTTAATATTGGTCATATCTAACTGTTACAAATGTTACAAAATAGCAAATATGTGCATCTTTAATGGAAAGATAAATAAATAAGGAAAACATATTAAACATGACATGACAACCAGTTGAACCAGAGGAAATGGTGCTTTAAAAGGTTGATTACTCATCAGGTAGAAAGGATGATTCAAATGCCAACACTGTACTGTATGCTAACACTGAGTGGCACTTAAAAGTACACTCTGCCATCACCATCCCATCCACGTTTTGTTAGATACACTTAACTGCTGTCAACCAGATGTAGTTTCTGCCTATTTTCCAACACTGTGACAGTGTGCAGTGTGGCAGTTGTATCATGATGAGGCTGGGGATGCTGTTGGTTTGGCAAGTAGTCAGGGTGGTCTTGGCAAAGGGACACCTCAGTATTGGGGTGCTGTTGTTGGCAGTGGGGAATGGCTGTGGTGATGGTGGTGGTTGGGGTGTCTGTGTGTGGTTGGGGTGGGGGGTGTCTGTGGGGGGGTTGACGGGGTGCCCTGTGGGCGCCCAGAGGTGTGCGGTGACCCAGGTTGTCGCTCGGTGACCTGTAAGAGGGACATAATGAAGTGTGAGAGGCTGTCACCCTAACCGCCTGTGACAGGCCCGGCCCAGGGCACATCTGTGTCAGCCAGCCCCAGCAGCGGAGCTCGCGCCTGGGCATGGGGGGGGGGGGGGGGGGGGGGGGGGGGGAGATGCCGCCGCGCTCCCCACCGGTGGACTAGCATCCAGCATCCACATGCCATGCTCAGGGGACAGCCCCCACGCAACACACCACACCACACCACAGCCAGGCAGGCAAGCAGGCAGGCAGGGGCCGTGGCTTTGGAGGGGACGTGGGAGAGAGGATGGAGAGGGTGGAGAGGGTGGTTTGGAGATCGAGAGAGCCAGGGGAGAAAGACAGGACCAGCTGTCACACACCAGGGCCAGCAGTGCTTCAGATGATGTCCCAGCCAGCAGCCGCAGCACAGCAGCAGTGAAAATCTCTTTGTGCCGTCTGTCTTTCTCTAAGCATCTCTTTCTCTCCTCTCCTCTATCTCTACCGTTGTCTCTCTCCCTTCTCTCCTTCCTGTCTATTCTTTTTCTTATTGTCTGCATCACTCTTCCTTGTGATATCTCTCTTTCTCTCTCTCTTTCTGTCTTTGGCTTACGTTATTTTCATTTTACTTACATGAATTGTCAAAGTTTTGAAGGAAATATTTTAAGAGATAATTTTTTAAATTATCTGAAAAATGTAATTTTTCATAATTTGTCAAAAAAGAAAAGCTTTTCAAAAGTCAAAGTGTCATTCTCTCTCTCTCTTTCTCTCTCTCTCTCTCCATCTCTCTCTCTCTCTCTCTCTCTCTCTCTCTCTCTCTCTCTGTCTCTCTCTCTTTCACTCTCTCATACATTCTTGTTTGGAGGACTCATGGGAGAAGTGCCTATGGTATTCCTGTACATTCATTAGGTAGGGTCATGGGGTCAACCACCACGTCTTTTGGACTCTCATTAAAGCTCATTACGAATCTGTCCCAACGACCAAAGAAGGGCTTACATTAATCCCTCTCTTAGATCTGCTTATGTTGTCCCCCCAACAAGCCCAGGCCCAGCCAATCCCTGTGCCAGACTCCCAGCCACCCAACGGACACCAGGGCCCTCTGGAGGCATGCAGCAGTCTCCCTGGCATTGCCCAGCTGGAGTGGCATGGCTGGGGGACAGTGGGGGCACTGCCAACTGTGTCCACACACACACATGCACACACACACACACACACACATGCACACACACACACACACACACACACACACACAAATGCACATGTACACAAACACACACACACACTAACACACATAGACACACACACACACATTTGTGATTTGTTCGCATACACACAGAGGAGTTACACCAGGGACGGAATGTGTACTCAATATGTCACCAGAAGCAGACACAAATTTTCAAAAACACAAACACAACAACAAGACACCACAAACACACAACTGCCATCCAACAAATATAGCCCACCAGTGGCCATGGCCAAACACCAGAACTGCAGGGCAATTGGGACTGCAGCTCACCGAAGCTCACACTGGACCCATGCCAATATTTACACACACACACGCACACACACACACACACACACACACACACACACACACACACACACACACACACACACACACACACACACACACACTCTGCTAAGTCAGCAGAAGTAGACGCTTTATGTAATAAAACTTTATGAACTTACCAATAAAAGTCACATTATGCCAGTTTTTACCATTTTCTCCAAAACGTCATTAAAGTAATGTTTACAGTAGTATAGTATAGTATATTACAGTGTAGTATAGTAGTATTGTTATATGGCTACTTGCCAAAAAATAATCACTTGAATCACTCTGAATGGGCTTATTGCATGAGAATGAACAACTTGCAGAATCTGCTTATTATACAGCTACATGCCAAAAAATAATACTAGAGAGTTAGACACTTCTAACAATAACATCAACTTCCTTAGGCAGGGGGAGGTGCCAGCCGGAGCAGGAAGGAGACCACCACCTGGGGTCCTCAATCAGGGTACAGAGTGGAGGATGGCTGTGGACGTGGGAAAACAACTCCACTTTCCGCAAGAGATCTGCAGCACCACCCTGCGCCCTGACATGGTCTTGTGGACCACGGTGGAGAGAAAGGCACTGTTGGTCGAGCTAACCATGCCATGGGAGGAGGGGGGTGGCGACTGCCCACGAGCGGAAGAGGGCTAAATACTCCGATCTGCTGGCGGAGTGCAGGGAAGCCGGGTGGAGCACCAGGCTTTTCCCAGTGGAGATAGGGGCAAGAGGCTTTGTGGCAGACTCTACAACGCGGCTCCTAAGAGACCTTGGCCTACGGGGTAACAGTCTGCAGAGAGCAATCAGGGGACTTTCAGAAGAGGCAGAGAAAGCAAGTTTCTGGCTCTGGCTGAGACGGCGGGACATGGTGTGGGGAGCAGGCACAACCCAGGGATGCTAGCTGCAGGGGGTGGCAGGGAGACGTCCCTGTTCACTGCCCCGCCACCAGGAGATGTTCTGGGCCAAGGGGCGAAACATCCATGAGCGGTGGTCCCCAGCTGATGACCCTGCAGCTAGCAAACAAGGCACGGGTGGAGGTGCGGCATGCCAAGAGCAGAGCAGGAGAACACTTACCTGTACAAAGGAAATCATATTTTACTGTAAATAATTGGTTGCCGCTTTATGGCCTCCGCTGCTAAAAATAGTGCATCGAGGAAACAGAATGTATAGGTGTTGCATAGCAACCTGTCCAGCTGCTAAATAACTTGTTGTAGCTTATTGTTGATATTCCTCTATGATAAGTGAACGGGATACTTTACAGCGGCCATTATATTTTTTCAGTAGTCATTATGCAAAAATATTTGACCTCCGAACATTGGAGTGGTCCATTCAAAGTCAATGATACATTCGTCAGCATTCTAAACAGCTGTTCAATAATAATAATGTAGCATAGTGTAGTAGTCTATAGTATAGTATAATGATTGAACAATTCAACAAATAGTGATAATATTCAAACAAATAGTGAAAGTAAAGCACATTAAGCTTGCAGCACAAACAGAGGGTTTGTAGCCCTTTCAGGAATGCTTAATGACAGCCTGCCATTGGTGCTGTCTCTGAGAGTGGGTTTCGCTATGTTGCAGACGTGAGTAGCCACACATGATGGCAAAGTTGTCATCATTTTTAAAAAGCTTAATTTTTGCCTGTCAACATGAAGATAAATGCACTGCATTTTTAAACATCTTCACTGTGGATTTTTAAAAAGCTTTATTTTTCGCATTTTCTAGACGTCTCCATTCTTAAACAGCTTTCAAATGTCTCTATTTTTTTAGAACTCAAACTGCACCACTGCAGTGTGGACGCACGACAAAAAGGCAACAAAATGTCCCTCTGTTCTCTGTTTAATGTGGTCAGGCCCAAAGTAGCTCCACCAAATGTGTTTTACAGTACATCCATGCTGAGAGGAGAAGGGGAGAGGCAAGTAGAGATTAGAGGGCAGTAAGTGTTTGCCTCCCAGTAGCCCAGTGGGGCACCAGGGGCCCAGAGGGTGTTTGTCATGCCCGATGAACATAATAGGGCCTAGGGCCCCCAACTTCACACAGTGACAATCGATTGCCAGGGCCTCTTTTCGGTGGGCCGTACTTCCGTCATGTTTCGAGGTGTTTCTGTCTGTCTGTCTATGTATGTGCTTGAGTGTGTGTGTGTGTGTGTGTGTGTTTTGCTATAAATCTATTAAAAATA
>CM050207.1:31354407-31361907 GCA_027475355.1 Coilia nasus
CACACACACACACACACACACACACACACACACACACACACACACACACACACACACCACTTCAGGTGTGCTGAGGATCAGGGGGCGCTAGGTGTACTTCCTGCCCTGTGGTGGGGCTGCACTCCACATGCAGATTAGTTTACCCGCTCACTGAGCTGTGTAATCCCCAACCCCTCTCTGTCTCCCTCAAACCCAAACCCTCTCTCTCTCCCTCCATCTCTCTCTCTCCCTCTCTTTTTCCATGTCTGCCCATATTGCTCTCTCTCTCCCTCCATCTGTCTCTCTCTCTCTCTCTCTCTCTCCATTCATCTCTCTCTTTTTGCATCCATCCCTCTCTCTCGCTGTCCATCTTGCTCTCTCTCCCACTCTTTTAAGCGAGAGTCCGATCCCACTAATGGTGCCTCTGTCACCTCTCCGTGGGGTGCTGATGATTAGGCTTTCATGGGGAGGGCGTGTGCTGTGGCCTGCCTGCCTGCCTGGGCTGAGTGCCTGGGCTGAGTGCCTGGATGGCAGGCCTGGGCCCACTGGCTGATGGGCAGGGCGTGCAGATGAGGCCACGCTAATGAACTTTTTCTGGAGGAAAAGAGAGAGATGGAGAGAGAGAGAGATATATGGATGGAGAAAGAGGGAGATAGAGATAGATAGAGAGAGAAAAAAAAGAGAGAGAGATGCAGATGAGAGGAGAGGAGACGAGTTGAGCTCAGTCAGGCATGCGTTAGTGCTCTGAGCAGCAGCATCGGCACAGCTGGAGATGCGAAATGCTTTATTGGAAATATGCAGTCTGAGAAAGACAGCCCAACAACTCATTTTACTGTGTATATCTCCTTTATGTGCTTTTGTGTGTGTGTGTAAGTGTGTGTGTGTGTGTGTGCATGCATGTGTGTCTGTGTGTGTGTGAGGAGTGATGAAAAAACTGTGTGTATCTCTATATGTATCAGTGTGTGTGTGTGTGTGTGTTTACAGTTTTTCTCAATTGTTTAAACACATTTCCTGAAAGCATGCCTCATACTCTCAGAACTCTACACACAAGTCAAAAAAACACACACACAATGGGCAAAACCACTCACTTCTCCTGCAAAATGAAACTTTGCATTCAAAACAATGTTATTTCTTCTCAAAATGCTATTTTGTTGTCAAATGACAAACACAAACCATCATATGAATAGACATTTATAACAACCAGTTGAACCCTGATGTGCTAAATGTAAAACACTATGATAAATGGAAAACACTTCTTCTCCATTCATGATAATGATTTTTTGTTCAGTGTTACACTTGCTACAGACAGTACATACATAAGTGTGCTATATTTTAGAATATTGTTTTTATACTCAGAACGCACATAAACATTGTTACAAATATATTTTATTTTTCCCACAAAAACAGTGTACACACTTTGCATCCCAATCAACACAAAGCTGCACCTACAGTGGTCTACATGCAACACAACAGAAGAATTTACTGTAGCCTATACAGTTACAAAAAAAATTACGCTGCATCCTTTCTTCTGTTTTTGTGTGGCCACAGCACCTCATCCACATCACATGCAATGTTTTTCCTGGCCTAGCAGCGAATCCATCCATGAAAAGCATCAATTGCTATATTTCCACATGCGTCTTCCATAGCTTAGAGAAAGGGTATACGCATTTGTGGATTTTGGTCATACACTTTCATCTCCAGTCAAAAAAATCCTCAATTGTGTTGAGGATTGTAGAATATGGAGAGAGATACGTAAACAACTAAACAACTACTGTAAAATAATTTCGTTGACCAAATGGTCAACCAAAATGACTCTGATCTCATCAGAGATTACTGTCCTTTTTCGTCCTCGTCGGTGTCCTCCCCGTCCTCCTCCTCTTACTCTCACTCCTCTAGCTGTGGCTCTGCCTCTTCCAAAGCTCTGATAGCTAATTGTAAAGCTGTGTGACAGGTGTTTGCCGATGTGATGAGTCAGTGTACATAATAGGGCAATTGACTTTAGAATTTTGAATCACTGTGTGTTCCTTGTGAAAACAAGAGATTTCTGTCATGAAAATTGTGCCAAACGCAGAGAATTGTCTATAGTGTTTTGAAAAAAGTGTGTTTTAGAACTGCAATTTGAGTGTAAAGCAGGAATTGTGTTTATAGTTTAGCAGAATTGGTTCATGGGGTTGGTGCATGAGTTACATGTTGTGGTCATTGTGTCTGAAGTACAAGGAATTGTGTTTAAACAATTGAGAAAAACTGTAAATGTGTGTGGAATTGTGTACATGCACATGTATGTACGTATGTGCTACATATAAGAGTTGGGGCCGTATGTACATCTATCAAAACGTATCCCAGGTGGTAAAGACAAACATATGCAATGTTTTGGCATGACTCATTAATGCAAAGACAAACGGTCTAACCCCTACCATACAGGGTCAAATCACTGCTGCTTCAGTGATGAAGCCAATGGCCATTATTAGATGCAGCCACACACAGACAAACAACATTAATCTGCATCCTTGTTTTCCACTAATGAAGAGCTAATTCCGCATTCTCACATAATCAAACCCCAGTACACATGCAGCAGTGCTCCTACATGACGTGCAGTACGCGCGTCCCTGCTTTTAGACAAGGCTGCCATCTAGTAAACAAAGGCTCCTCATTAGTGTCCTTTGAATGTGGACTCAGATGAGAAGCCCCATGTTAATTATTAGTGTTATAATCAGCCAACATTCATAAATTACTTTAGCTTCACTGGGCGTATTTGTCGCCTGTCACAAAATAAATAAATAGGTAAATAAATTACATTTTTAAAGTGGCTATTTATTTTTACAAAGTAATCATATCCTCCAATATATTTCACAGTACAAAATGGCTTTACTGTAATTGGAGTATACATTCCATGTACTTTTGATTAAACTCAGATAAGTCCACTGAAGGCAAGTGTATACCATTGCTCCTATAGCCATTATAGAATAACAACAGGTTCTTTTTATTATTTAATGTATCATTTAGAATTTCATTTTATTTAACACTATATTATCCAACACAAGGGGAATACATAACAAAAGAAATGTCCAAACGACATTAAATACATACAGCAACCATGTTCTAAACATCATAAATACAATTGACATACAGACAGCCTATAAATTATGAGGTATACATTTCTCTGACAGCCCTTCCTGTTCAGTAAATATCAAGTGAAACCTCCAGTCACATTCAGATCACACCTCCCATCAGTGCTGCCAGGCCCCAGTGAGTCTTCATAGGCAGGTAAGATGCCTGTCCTCCCCTCTGACAGCTGGGGCCCAGGTCATGTCAAAGGTTAAGTGTCCGACTCATCTGGGTGTGTGTGTATTCATGTGTGTGTGTGTGTGTGTGTGTGTGTGTGTGTGTGTGGTTAGAGATGCTCTGTTTGTACTAGGGTCACCACTGCCCGCTTGCTTCATTGCTTGAGTGGTGTGGCGACTTGTGTCTCGCACCTGTGCCCATCTTCACACATGGATGTCACCACCTGCTGAGAAAACAAAAACAACACACACACTCATGCCTGCATGCGCGCATGCACACACACATACACACACACACACACACACACACACACACACACACACACACACACACACACACACACACACACACACACACACACACACTTATACATGCACTGACTTTGGGAAATACTTTTCATGGTCATTAGCAGGTACATACAACCTACGGAAGAATCTCAAAGACATTGAGACGGATATCCATGGTGTCACAGATAAGAATTTTAGTGCATTCCTAACACACACACACACACACACACACACACACACACACACACACACACACACACACACACACACACACACACACACACAAAGCAAATGTCTAGTTTTAGTATGTTAACTTCCAGTACATTCAGTGTGTGTGTATGTGTGTGTATGTGTGGGTGTACGCGCGCGCGCGCGCGCGCCCGTGTGTGTGTGTGTGTGTGTGTGCGTGTGTGTGTGTATGTGGATGTGTGGATGTGTGGGAATGTGCAGTTGTGTGCATGTTTGTTTATGTGCATTAGAGTGGGTGAGCATGTGTGTGTGTGTGTGTGTGTGTGTGTGTGTGTGTGTGCGCGTGCGTGTGTGCGTGTGTGCGTGTGTGTGTGTGTGTGTGTGTGTGTGTGTGTGTGTGTGTGTGTGTAAGTTTTGAAATGCTGTTGTCCTGTCCCTATCAGCCCCAGCCTCTGTGATGTGTGTGTCAGGAACAGTCTGTTGGAGATTTGTCTGTCTCATTGGCTAAACGTCAGCCCAGCAGGTCTAGCTGCTTTGCCCGCGGTGATGGGGCCTCTTCCTCTGTCACATGACATTTCAGTCTGCCGTATGCCTCAACAGAGTGTGTGTGTGTTTGTGTGTGTGTGTGTGTGTGTGTGTGTAATGAAGTGTGTGTGTGTGTGTGTATGTGTGTGTGTGTGTGTGTGTGTGTATGTGTGTGTGTGTGATGGAGTGTGTGTGTGTTGGAGTGTGCGTGTGCGCGCATGTCTGTGTGTGTGTGTGTATGTGTGTGTGTGTGTGTGTGTGATGGAGTGTGTGTGTGTGATGGAGTGTGTGTGTGTGTGTGTGCGCGCGCGAGTGTGCGAGAGAGATGTGTGTGTGGGAGTGTGTGTGTGTGTAGGTGTCTGTTTCTATGTCTGTATAAGTGTGCCAATTTTTAATTAAAAAAAAGACTTATAACAGTACACAGACACACACACACTCAAGCACATACTCAGACAGACCGAAACACCTTGAATATTCTGGGTTTTAGTGTCTGTGTGTGTGTATATGAGGGGTAGATGGAAGGACATCATGTAGAGTCATGGCTTGGATCTTGGGGTAAGGGGTAACACACGGCCCCCCAGGGGTAAAGTCTCCACTCACAGGGGCGGAGGGTAACAGTGGCAGGAACATACCAAAAGAAAAAAGACCTAAGCCTGGTTTATACTTGCCGCATCTGTCACAGGCACACGAAATGTGAGAGAGATGTTTGAATTAAAAATTCATGATCTGAGAAAATAGTTATGTGTCATACAGCAGGGAGCCATATACTTTGTCATAGATGAATCCAAAACAAGCTCTCCTGCATCTCAGTCTTCGCCTGTCTTTTGTAAACGAACAAGCTATGTGCGGTCACGGCAAGGTTACAAAGAATGTTGCGTGCATGACCTCGCGACAAACCTGTAAAACCTGGTGTGTGCCATGGGGGTGAATGCACAAAGACAGGATGGGTATAAAAGCTACCTTTGCATTCACTCAGTCATCATGACTAGCCAGGCATTTGGTAGTTTTAAGGTTTGTTAATTAGGTGGCTTGTAAGTTATTAATTGTGTACATGTATATACAAATAATGTATTATATATATTTGATTTTCCCAAAGTCTGTCTCTCTTTGAATGCATGCATTTGTGTGTGTGTGTGTGTGTGTGTGTGTTTGTGTGTGTGTTTGTGTGTATTGTCTGTATGTGTATGAGTGTGTGTTTGTGTGTGTTTGTGTGTGTTTGTGTGTGTGTGTATGTGTGCTGTCTGTGTGTGTGTGTGTGTGTGTGTGTGTGTGTGTGTCTGTATGTGTATGGGTCTGTGTGTGTGTGTGTGTCTGTATGTGTATGGGTCTGTGTGTGTGTGTGTGTGTGTGTGTGTGTGTGTCTGTGTGTGTGTGTGTGTGTGTGACCCAGCAGCTGGTGTGTGCAGAGGTTGGCAGGTTGTGGGGCTGAGGGTACACCTCAGGGCCTTACAACCACAACTGACAGCTCTGCCAGGCAGCAAAGGGGCCCTACCCTACCAGCATGGTGCCAACAGCACCACCGCCCACCACCCCAGCGCACTGGGGCAGGCCTTGGCCCTCAGGAGGAAGAGAGGAGGGGGTGGGGGTGCTTGGAGCTAGGGCAGTGGTAGGGGTAGGGTAGCCTGGTAAACCAGCCCCTTGTACTTCACGTCATTTTGTACAGAGGGTCTGGCATTGCTGCCGTTGACGTATTCAGATCAAGCGAATCTGCGCAATCACCGAACAGAGGGAGTGTTGGTGAGCGATGACGCTGACTTTGTGTGTTATATTTCAATTGTAGTGCATAGGTAGGCTAATTGCATACGTGATGACCAGACGTCAGCGATTGGGTAAAGGCAGAGCCACTTGTTTTAAACTTCAGCAGAGTCAACACCTCCAGCAAGAAATCATTGCTCAATGCAGCAAGGCCAGACTCTCTGTACAAAATGAAATGAAGTATGAGGGGCTGGTTTACCAGGATAGGGGTAGGGTGTGAACGCCAAAATATGCCCCAAGAATATAGCTCTCCATGGCATGTACTGGACACGTGAGTTCCTCTTTGCTACCAAGGCCAGCCTCTGGCCACTACCAGTGTTTCAGCTGGTGCCAGCCAGTTTGCTATGGCAGTGACTGCGATCTACCACATATGGGGGACGTGATACAGATCTGATCCCTGCTAAGGGAACTGTGGTTACAGTCGTAACCCAGATGATTCTAATCCTTTTTCACCCATGTGGCTTTGGACTTCCTTATTTGCCTGGTCTTGTAACCACTCTGAGATGTTTGCATGTGGGACTACAAAGCATTTTCACAGCTGCTCTGCCATTTGAGTCATGCTGGTTGGGAAACCTCATGCTGCATAGGTTAATTACAGCATGTCTTAATGGTTTTGCAAAACAAATGAGATTTTGAGTCTGTTTTTCCCCCCATTCCTTTTTCATTTTTCCTCCCTCTGTCTGTCTCGCTCTCTCTCTCTCTCTCTCTCTCTCCCTCTTTCTCTTTTTCCAACTCACTTGCTACTTTCAGCTCCTTCCTCATCCCACCCTTTCGCGTCTCTCTTCGTCCTTTGCTCCTCTTCCATCGTTCCATCTCTCTGTCCGTCCCTATCCTCACCCCCTCTGTTTTTCCTTCCCGTGCCTGTAATCAACCCAGTGGGTGTCGGGCCGACCGCTGTCCCAGCATTCCATTTGTGTAGATCGCTGGCGCATTTAAGTGTCAGCCATGACGGTCCCGCCACGCCTCCCCAGACGCCCACTGCTAGGTAAACATGGTGATGGAGGTGATGGCTACATGTGCATGCTTGACTGTGTGTGTGTGTGTGTGTGTGTGTGTGTGTGTGTGTGTGTGTGTGTGTGTGTGTGTGTGTGTGTGCGTGTGTGTGTGCACGTACGTGTGTCTGTGTGTCTGTGTTCCATGTTTATGTCGCTGTGTAAGGTTCATGTGTATGTGCATTTGTGTATGCATGTTTTTTTGCAACTGTTTTTTTACTGTGGTCATCTGATGAGGTTCATAAGGTGTGTCAGCACCATCTAATAAAACAAATAGTTGAAGTCAGCCATCGTTCTTCTGTGCATAAAGAAAGGCCTTTCCAGTTATTATTGTTGTCTCTAAGATAAGAATGCAGCACACAGCACAAGCAGTGGAGGTGGACTGACTCTATGGAAAATACTATATACTAAACATCACTAGAGACTTGCTTGGGAATCGAGCCGTTGGCTCTCATAGGCCCCCTACAGGCCCCCTACAGTAAAATTTAGTG
>CM050207.1:31366907-31384407 GCA_027475355.1 Coilia nasus
GGAGGGATAGAGTGTGAGCGTGTGTGTGTATGCACGGACGCACTGTTTGTGTGTGTGTGTGTGTGTGTGAGTGGGTGCATGGGTGAGTGATAGTTAAATGTCTCTGTAGACACATACATAATTAATTCACCAATTATTGTTTTTGTCATGAAATGATTGGACTGTGTGTGTGTGTGTGTGTGTGTGTGTGCGTGTGTGTGCGTGTGTGTGTGTGTGTGTGTGTGTGTGTGTGTGTGTGTGCGTGCGTGCGTGCGTGCGTGTGTGTGTGTGTGTGTGTGTGTGTGTGTGTGTGTGTGCACCCTTGCTTGTGGGTGTATGTAGAATGGGTTATCTATTAGTCTCCTTCAATATACCTGATGAAACATTTAAGGTTCAATTCTTCCACCCACACACAGACACACAGACACACACACACACACACACGCACCCTCACACGCACACACACACACAAACAGCATCAGGCAGCAAAAAAAAAAACACACACACACACACGTCGAAGCACAAACACACACACACACACACACACTAGAATGGCACATAAGGCTGAAGATGAAGGGAAGCGAAATTTTGAAGATGCTGCATTATGTAAATGTGCTCCCTCATTTTCCATAATTCTCCAAAAATTGAATATTATGATGATCCTGGAAAGAGTGGCGAGATAGAGAGGGAGAGAGGGAAAGAAGAAGTACGAAAAGAAAGAGTAAGACTGAAGTGTGTAATTCCATTATTCTGTGGTTTTTCCAATACTCCAGTATTTTATACTATCTTTCCATCTGATCATCAGCCACTCATCTTCTCCTCTCCTCCTCTTCTTCTCACTGTTTCTCTCTCTGTCCCTCCTTTTCTATTTCCCTGTGTGTGTGTGTGTGTGTGTGTGTGTGATTCTTTCTTTCTCTTTCTCTGTCTTTCTCTCTCTGTGTCAAGTCCTCTTTTTCGGTTTGTTTGTTGCTCTCTCTGGCTTTCTGTCTGTCTCTCTCTCTCTCTCTCTCTCTCTCTCTCTCTCTCTCTCTCTCTCTCTCTCTCTCTGATTCTGACTCTATCTATCCCCCTATTATAGAACCATCCTCATGGTTTCTGGCTGGAGTGTGTCGGTGAGAGTCGCCCCACTTTGGTCCCAATGTGTGTGTGTGTGTGTGTGTGTGAGTCTGTGTGGTGAGTGGGACACAATTGTCCCCAGTGGATAAGGTCACCTGTGGGGAGTGCCTGATGAGGCATAGGGGGCTGCACTTTTCCAGGTGAGTGGCTGGGAATTACATTCTATTGCTCCAAAAAATGGCCGCCTTTCTCATGAGCAAGCATTATTGGCCGAACACGAAGACACACTATAATGTTTTTGGGCGCCACAGAGGTCAGGCTCCTAGCTATCAACAAGAGCTTGTTAGCCGGCCGTAATAAGATCAAATAAATGGTGTACCTGTGCTGCTCTTTCTCATATACTCTCTGACAACGAGCATGCGTGTGCACACACACACAAAACTCTCTTTATCTCTCTCTCCCTCTCTCTTTTGCGCTCTCTGTTTTTCTCTCTCTCTTTGTCTCTCTCACTCTCCCTCTCTCTCTCTTTAACACACAGACACACAAGTACGCACACACAGACACACAAATATTTTTTGAAATTGACCTAATCTGAAACGTACAAGCTCCCTCCCGCTCAAGAAAACATAAGAGAGAAAGAGACAAATAGATACACACATGCCCACACACACACACACACACAGAGTACACAAACACACCTACATTCAAGTGCACACATACACAAACACACATGTGCACAGACAAACGCATAAAACATACACACATGGGCACGCACATACACACACAAACACACACACACACACACACACACACACACACACACACACACACACACACACACACACATACACTACACAAAGAATTACACAAAGGCCTTGGCTTTGTTCTGCGGCCAATGGCCATTTATCTAACAGCCTCCAGTCTCCATTTACTTCCAGATTGCGGGTGACTGGTGACCTCCAGACCCCAATCCACACAGGGCCCGCAGGAGGGCCCATCAATACTGGCAGCAGCTTGTTTTTGTCCCTGCCCTCCTGGATAAATGATGCCATTGGCTGGCACACACACACACACACACACACACACGCACACACCCCCACGCACGCACACACACACACACACACACACACATACAGATACACACACATACACATGTGACCACACGCACACACACATGCATACACACACACACACATGCGCACACACCTGCACACACACATGTACACAACACACACATACACACCCGCACGCACATACACACACCTTCCCACAAAAACTCACACACATTTACAATGTGAAAAGACATTGCAAACCTACAAAATGCAGAGCATATATGTATACATAGGTGAGGCTGTGCAGGTATACAGCCAGACATCTGTATTGATTACACATGTTCACCTCTCCATACAACCCATACACAACACCAGGAGGACAAATAGCATCCAGACACACAAATGTTAAAGTAATGAACACATACACACATAGCACACACGCACATACACACACACACACACATCTGCACGCACACACACATACACACACATTCCCACAGAAGCTCACACACATTTACAATGTGAAAAGACATCACAAATCTATAAAATGCAGAACATATATGTATATATAGATGAGGCTGTGCATGTATACAGCCAGACATCTGTATTGATTACACATGTTCACCTCTCCATACAACCCATACACAACACCAGGAGGACAAATAGCATCCAGACACACAAATGTTAAAGTAATGCACACATACACACACACAAGCGCACACACACAGACACAGACACACCCCCCCACACACACACACGCACAGACAAACACACACAGACACACGCACACACACAAACACACACACACACACACACACACATAGCACACACACACACTCACACACACACACACATACACATACACATACACACACACAGCACAAACATGCACACACACGCATACACACACACACAGCACACACATGCACACACACACATACACACGCACAAACACGCACGCACACAACACATACACACTCACACACATACACACTCACACACACACACACACACCCTCACACACAGGCACAGGCAGCCCTCTACATAACTCTCCTGCCCCGATACAGCCACAGACACCTGGCCTCCTTGCTGGCTTGATGAAGTGGCTCCTTACAGCAGCAGCAGCAGCCTTGCTTCTCGGGACGCTGTCCAATTCACAGGCCTTGGCTGCAACACAAGACAGAAACCCACAAGGGGCCATGAAGACCCCCCCTTCATCCCTCCCTCCTCCCTCTCCCTTTCTCTCTCTCTCTCTCTCTCTCCCTCCCTCTCTACCTTCCTCCCTCTCTTTCTCTTGTCCTTTGCTTTATTTGCTCTGTCCCTGCACCAGCACACATACACACGCATATACACACACAGGAGCGCAGGCACAGGAACACATACACACACACACACACACAAGATCTCACACACACACACACACACACACACAGGTACACACACATGAACACACACACACACAGGTACACACACACAGAAGCGCACACACACAAGAGCACACACACACACACACAGGTACACACACACAGGAGCACACACACACAAGATCTCACACACACACACACACACACACACACACACACACACACACACACACACACACACACAGGTACACACACATGAACACACATACACACAGGAGCACACGCACACAAGATCTCACACACACACACACACACACACACACACACACACACACAGGTACACACACATGAACACACACACACACACACACACACACACACACACACACACAGGTACACACACATGAACACACACACACACAAGAGCACACACACACACACACACACACACACACACAGGTACACACACACAGGAACACACACACACACACACACACACACACACACACACACACAGGTACACACACATGAACACACACACACACAGGAGCACACACACACAAGATCTCACACACACACACACACACACACACAGGTACACACACATGAACACACACACACACGAACACACACACACAAGAGCACACACACACACACACACACACACACACACACACACACACACAGGTACACACACACAGGAACACACACACACAGGTATACACACACAGAAGCACACACACACACAAGAGCACACACACACAGGTAGACACACACAGGAGCACACACACACACAGGTACACACACACAGGAGCACGCACACACACACACGTACACACATACACACACATACACACACTACCGCTACCCCGGCGGGGTCTTTTAGCGCTGGTTACAGATGCAGGGCGCCCTCTGGCTTCCCGCGCGCTGACCCGGCCTCCATCACCGGCCCAGTAATGTATTCATCTCATCCGCTGGCCGGCCACAGGGTCGGCACCTTATCTATCGAGCGTTTGTACCGCTGTCATCTCCCTGGCCAGAAACCATAACTTCTCACACGAGCCTGCAAGGGGAGGAGGCAGAGCGAGAGAGGGAGGGAGGGAGGGAGAGGAAGGGATGGAGAGAGAGAATGAGAGCAAATGAGAGAAAGCGAGGGAGGAAAGAGACGGAAGAAAAGAGAAAAGGGAGGGAGGGAGAGAAAAAGAGAGAGAGAGAAAAGTGAGGGAGGGAGAGAGGAATATTGAAAAATAGAGAGACATAGAGGGAGGAAGAATACAAAGGTCGAGAGAGAGAGAAAGAAAGAGGGAGTAAAGGAGAGGGAGAGAAAGAGAAAGAGCAAGAGAAAGATTAAGAGAGAGAGAAAGAGAGAGAGAGAGATAGAAAGAGGGAGTTGGGGAGAAAGAGAAAGAGAGAGAGAGAGAGAGAGACAGAGAGAGAGAGAGAGAAAAGAGAGAGAGAGAGAGAGAGAGAGAGAAAAAAACACTCCACCAGAGGGCATATGCTTTCTGGCCACAACACCTGAAGAAATAAATAAAGGAAGTGGTTAGAGGGATTTGCACTAAGAGCGCGTTATGGAATGCCAACTAATCATTGTGACAGACCATGAGAAGTAGGAATATAATGAAACTGCTTGAAGGGATGGAGAGAATTCCCTCTCACTGCGCTTTCAACTGCCTTTCACTCTCAACCGCAGCTGGGCAAGAAAGGAAGCTAGCAGCACTACAGATTACTAAATATGTTCAGCAACCACGTCCCCAACCCCAGTCCATTCACGTGAAAGTGAAATCCCATTTTTGTCATTGTGATCACCAGAGATGGGTGTAACGCGTTACTAAGTAACTCGTTACTGTACTCACATTACATTTGTCGGTAATGTAGTAGTGTAACGCGTTACTGTTATTAGTTCATTAATCACACTACAGTTACTAATAGTGCATATGCTGATTACTGAACTTCCTCAGTGAACAGTCTGATCACAGATATCTGAGGCGGATTCCCGGACCCTCCCCCAAAATCCTCAGATGCAGGCTTGCACAATAGTCAGGAGACATGTCCACATGCAACTGTCCTTGATTGTTAAATTCGGGGAAATGTCTAAGAAGTCTAACGTTCGGGGGTGGCGATAAGTTCGCGTAAAAAAACAAATGAAATGATTGACATTTTGCTAGCAGCTTTTTTAAATAGGCTACCTGTTAAAATATGGTGTTTCCTTTCAGTAAGGACAGAGAAAGGTAGGCCTACTGAAGGGCAGGATATCCAATTCCTAACTGTTAGATATGAGAGAAGCACGGTTAAAGCACAGTGAGTCATTGTGCTGTCCATATGCCTGTAGCTAATTTTCATGTATGAAAATGATCAGTGCCAGTATCAGTGCAATACTGATACGACCCTGTGCAGTGGTCTATAGATTTTCACCAACTTTGTGGTGTAGCCTGTTTTTGTTAAATGGCCACTTGTCTTACATCTTGCTCATTGCAATAGGAATTTATGTGTTTTGCTCAAGGCCGTTGATGAGTAACACAAAGTAATGTAACGAGTTACTTTCCATAAGGAGTAAAGAAGTAAAGTAATGCATTACATCTTTTAACAGAAGCGAGTAATGTGTAATGGATTACTTTTTTTGAGTAACAACCCCAACACTGGTGATCACACGGCACAGTACACACAACAAAATTCACTTCTGCATTTAACCCCTCACACACACACGTCAGTAGGGGGCAGCCATGACAACGGCGCCCAGGGAACAGTGCGTGGGGACGGTACCATGCTCAGGGTACCTCAGTGTGTGTGTGCGTGGTGACGGTACCATGCTCAGGGTACCTCACTGGTGCTACTGGCGACCTGGGATTCGAACCTGCAATCCTGCGGTCACAGGTCCGATACCTTAACCGCTAGGCACACCACTGCCCCAAACACTACAGTAGCAACCACGGCTTTTTGGTGGCTTTTGTGAAAGAAATATAACGATCCGCACACTGGAAAGCTCCCATTGAAGTTCTATTTGTTTTTAGTTTTAGTATTAACATTTTGAGCCCTCACAACCCTTCTTCAGACTTCAGACTTTTATTTTGTAACTCACACAACATGAGCAGATCAGTCCCATAAGGTTTTAAAAGCTATACATGGTGTGGGAAGTGCTTTGTGTCTTTGGCTCACGCTTTGCTACCAGTCTCTTAAATTCTCTCTAATTTAATAGAGTCATAAAGCTTGCTTAGGCAATTTTCTGTCATTTGTGTAGAGTAAGCGTTGGATCACACTCTACTTCACTTTAATGGTCCCCATCTACAGATGCTCAAATTAAAAGTAAGCTATCTGTTAAAACTGCTAGCTGCAGTCTGTGTAAGGAGTAGGGTGTGGGGGTTGAGTTTGGCTTTGTGCTTGTGCTTAGTGAACTATGAGAGAAACTAAAGTAGAATTTCAACAAAGTATCTCTATCATGGTCAAAGAAGCTAAGTTGTAAGCAACTGGACTTCTTTTCAGAGCTTGAAGACATTTCATCTTTCATACAAAGGCGTCTTCAGTTCCAGCCTGATGAAGAAGCCTTTGGGTGAAAGGGGAAATGTCTTCAAGCTCCAAAAAGAAGTTCAGTTGCTTATAACTTCCCTCTTTTGACTAACATGACCTAGATGAATGAGAATCTACACAGACATATTCAGACGCACTTACCAGTAGAGATTCAGGAAATACTATACTGTCCTTGATGGATGAAACCTCAAACAAAAGCATGAACTAAGTCCTTTAAAAAGGCGTCTAGGAAGGGTGTGGAGAAATGGAGGTTTGGTGGTGGTGGTGGGGGTTGGGGGGGTTGGGGTGGCTCCAGAAGTTTGACGTGTTTGACGGGCGTTTGGTGTTCTTTCTGTCACCCCCAGTTTGCTCAGTGGAAGCGTTGTACAATGCATGCGTTAGATGTAGCAGAGGGGCTCCGCTGGACTTCAGTTAATTAAGCACATCAGTTTCTTAATGTGATCAATTTTAATTAAACCAAATTTTAATGGGGTGGGGTGGGGGAGGGGAGGGGTGGGGTGGGGTGGGTTGGTCTGCTGTGAGGGGGTGGCTAATTCAGTCAGGCAGACGCATGTGCTGCCGGAAGCACTTCTCACCCTTGCTCCATGCATACAAACTCACACACGTATGTCAATGTGCGTATGGTACATACACACACACACACACACACACACACACTCTCTCTCTCTCTCTCTCTCTCTCTCTCTCTCTCTCTCTCTCTCTCACAAACACACACACACACACACACTCACACGTAACCAACATGAATAGGTACACATGAGAAATGAACAGTATGTATGAATGCACTGCCCACACACACACACACACACACACACACACACACACACACACACACACACACACACACACACACACACACAAACATACACACTGCCTCCAACACTACAGCCCCCCTTTCACTTCAGATTTGCCCGCACCTAATTAATATGGATGGGGCATTAAGCCTTTTGGACTCTGGTGGCTCTCATTTCATGACTATTAATGATTTTAATGAACTGGCCTAATAAGGCACTTTTCTCTCCCCTGCTTTAAAGTGCAATCCACTGCTCATTCTGTTGGTAATAGGGTTGGAGGCCTTGGAAAGGGATTTATCATGCATTGTGAGGCCAGGTTGAGGGAAAACACACACACACACACACACACACACACACACACACACACACACACACACACACACACATTTGAGTTCTGCATAGGGGGATAAAGATGATGCCATTTGTGTGATGGACAAAGGTTGAGGCCTGTGTGAATGAACTAAACTATATAAGTATCAGTATATCCATTTAGACTTTTGAGTTGGAAAGGTACAAATGGAATTCAATTGTCCTGCAAAAGAAAGTGTATGTAAGGTGGCGTATGAAGCATTTATTGGCATTATTGTGGATGTTATGAAGGATCAGTTTATGTGTTATGCCTGCAATCACTATTATTGAGAAAAATAGCTCGTCAAAGGCCTACATTGGAGACAGTAGGCTTCTGACAAAGCATTTAGGTAGTTTAACTTGTAAATAAATGTTTAACTTGTATTTATTATGTCTGCAATCAGTATTGTTGCAAAAATAAAGTTACCCTGTAAAAGATTCTTATATTGAAAACAGTAGCCCTGAAAAGCCTTTTAAGCAATAACTAAGCCACTCTTATTAACCTTAGTCTAAACTTATCTAATAATCACATTCCCTTTGAGGTAAACAGAATTGTAATTTCAAAACAAAACCATTTGGTCAGAACAGTCCTTAGTAATGGTATTAGAGAACGCTTCATTTCTGTTCACCATTGCAGTTAACACACAGAGTGATTAGGACCCTAACCTTTGGTTCTTGTAAATTTTATTTAGCTAAAAAACGGAATTGTGTTTTATTTAAATTTAAATAACCAAGCAAATTTTTCAAAACAAGAAAACCTTCATTCCAAGTTATTTTGACATTGTGTACAATAGCATAATGTACACTCACTTTATGAAAAAGACACTATTATAATACACTAATATAATATTTCAATTTATGTTCTCCATTTTAATTGATGATATTTACCATTGTACTAATTCTTTCATGTAAAATAGAATATATTTGAAGTTTGAATATACTATTTAAAGTAAGTAATGACATCTCTAAGGCACCTGGATATCTCACCTGAAGTAACGACCCAGAGCTTAAAACCAAATATCTTGGCTTTTGCTGATTGTTGAAATATTTCTAAAATGCTTTCAACAAAATATGTTAACCTTTGATCCCTTTTTTAAATACAGTTTTCAATTACATCTGCAGTATTCTGTACTCTCTATTCAGCTCTCTTTACACTTGTTTTGTGTGTGTGTGTGTGTGTGTGTGTGTGTGTGTGTGTGTGTGTGTGTGTGTGTGTGTGTGTGTGTGTGTGTGTGTGTGTGTGTGTATTCATGAGTGTGTCACTCATCCTTGGCCCGCTCCATCTTTTCCAGGTTTCCCTTTTTCTTCAGCGATGTTGACCTTGAGTGTGAATTTACAGCCTATTATGCCCATCTGTTCCATAAAAGATACATGGCACGAAAGTGCATCAGCTATATGTACTCACACACACACACACACACACACACACACACACACACACACACACACACACACACACACACACACACACACACACACACACACACACACACAGCATTAGGTGAGAATAGATTTAAAACACAGAGTTAGCATTCATGAGGGTATTTCCATGCATGTATACACTCCGCTGTGCATTATTTACAGCCAACAGCAAACTAAGTGAAAACTGAGCAAGTTTGAAAGGTGTTTTAAGTCTACTGGGTTTGGGGAGGAAATGCCAGGGGCCGTAATCAAGGGTTCCATTTGGCCCCTGATGCTCCCATTTGGCCCTCCATGACATCAGCAACCTGAATGAAGGATGGCACACCCCCCCCCCCATTATAGATTTGTCACTTTTTTACGTTTGTATAGTCACATTCTACTTCAGTGAAAGATTGATAAATGTCTCATTGGTAAATAAAAGGTGAAAAACACAAAGGTGAGAGTACTGGAATGTCTCAGGGCAAACAAACACAGGGAACAGGGACATGCATTTTTGTTGATTAAAAAATGGTTAATTCCTTTGCTTATTTCAGTGGGGTGATGGTGTTGTACAATAGTTTAAAAGGGCATATTTCAATTGATATACTTTAGTATAAAGGTCCTTGTACCCATCTCAGTTTGTTTTACCACATGGAGGCTGTGAGTAGAGTCTTAAGGGCTGATGCTTAAGATGGAGGCCTGCACAGCCAAGCCTACAAATGGATGGCGAGGCCGCCACGTTAATGCGGCCTTTAATGAATTCTGTGTGAAAAATGTGAGTGTGGCTTAGAGTGTTATTCGTGCCTGCAGATTAGCTGTTTACTCCTGCCGTCGACACATAAATATTTCATCCAATCGTTATTGGCTTCCTCTGAGACTAACCACTGCTGTTACTGCCTCGCCACTTTTTTTAATTAACCAAGTTTGTTAATTAGGTGTGCGGCAGCAATAAGGCTGCAAACAGCCTGGTGGGATAATAACATTCAGGAGCTGTTTCATGGAATGTGTTTGCGTGTGTGTGTGTGTGTGTGTGTGTGTGTGTAGCTGCTTTTAGGTGTGTGTGTGTGTGTAATTAGTTGTGTGTGCAAGGGTGATTGTCTATGTGGATACAGATGTGTGGGTGTCATTAATGTAGCCTAAAATATTCACTGGCATATGCCAATTATGTTGAAAATGTTGATGTTAATAGGTGTTTTTATATTTTTATTCAAGCTAGTAAGGATTTAATGTGAACAGTTTTTTTTTCCCAGATATGTTTAACAGAATTACCCTGTGGACTGGATAAGTTAACATATGTTTAAGGAATGTGAATTATTTTTCTTTTACTGGTAAGGAGGTTGCTTGTTCAATGTTAAAATACTTGCATATTGGTTTATTACATTTTGAATATGAGTTCCTCATAGATTCACTAGGTTGCATTTAACAATATATCTATAAAGTCACCAGTGCTACAGTATTAGGATGTCATTTATAGGATCAAGTTGATAACATATTTCTATGAAAGTAGGTAGACAATTCTGAAAGATGCTATACTATATTGCTACCAATGAACTTACATAAATACCTGGAACTGTTGAATATTTTGTTTCTTGAAGCTATGTCTGTATCTTTAATTGTACCATACAATTAAATATTCCTTTTGCACACTGTGGTAAATACTGAGTCATTTTCTATGCATTGCCATGTATTTCACAGGTAAATATGTGGAAATTAACAGTGACTGTAAAAAGAAGCATTACACCTTTACCCTCTACACCTATAATATTCATGACAATCCCACAGTGTCAACCTAGATATATATACACGCCAGCGATGTAACCGTTTTGTAGGTGAGTCTGCGAGGCAGTATACCTCATTATGTTTGTAGGTGAGTCTGCGAGGCAGTATACCTCATTATGTTTGTAGGTGAGTCTGCGAGGCAGTATACCTCATTATGTTTGTAGGTGAGTCTGCGAGGCAGTATACCTCATTATGTTTGTAGGTGAGTCTGCGAGGCAGTATACCTCATTATGTTTGCCCTGTTGTGTTGTGTTATATCAGGTAATGAGCCATGGCCTTGTACAGACGGGCCGCTTTGCCATTTTTTGGGGGTCACTGTACAGCATTGGGGGGAGGGGGGGACACTAGCATTTATTTAGTCCACATGGAGGCACATGCTAGCCTGGACTTGCGTGAAGGATTCACTTTGACAGCTAAACAAGCAAAGCAAATGGAATCGCCTGTGGATCCATATCAAACAATGTGCTTTCTGCGTCTGCATCTTTCGGCAGGTAATTCACCCCCCTGTGTCAATACATCATACCTCCACCAAATTGAGTTTAGTGCTTACAAAGGGGGGACGTAAATGAGACACATGGGGAAATCAATGTTGAGACGGACAACCTCTCACACATTCACACTGCCGCTCTGTGTCATTGCCAAACTGCATGCAGCTGTGCCTGACAAAATGCACTGAAAATTGTGACATTCTACATGTAGAAATGTTTTATAGACACAAGCACACACACTCAGAGAGACATACACACACACATCTGTGTGTGTCCGTGTAGGTGTATGTCTGAGGTATCTATGTAACACTGATGTGTTGAGACCCCACAAAACATGAAACGGTTAATAAGATGCTATTTCAAAACACTGTTATTATGTTAATGTAAAGAGATGTAATAACCAAAAATTGCTTTAAAAAACAATAACAAAAAAGCTAAAATAAAAAAATCCCACACATTGTGGTAAGAAAATTCAAGAGTTGCCTCTGACATAAAAGTAGACGGTTGGCTCCAAACTATTGACTCCCCCCATCTCAGTGACTCAGACTCCAACCGTCCCAATTTCCGGGGCAGGGACCGAACCTAATTAGCCTTCCTGTCAGGAGAGGCAGAGGGAAGAGGGGGAAGAAATGGGGGGGATTTGCGGGGCAGCTGACAGGTAGATCGGGTCGGCAAAAGGAGAAGTATCGAATCTGTCTGCTAGCTCTCCGTCTGACCAGAAAAAGCAGAAAGCGCCACAGGTATAATTTCCAGGCCGTCTCCGCGTATTGGATTAGCGTAGCGATCTTGAATGGTTTTAGAAGGTGTGGGCTGTGCATGCCGTCTGAAAGGCATGCGCCTGAAATGGAAAATGTCACTGGAGTGAGACCAAGAGGAGAGAATGGGGGTGGGTGGGTTAGGGGGGAGCTTCAGTAACACATCGAGAGAATGGCTGCCGCTATGACTGCTGCTGTTGCTGCGGCTGCTATACCCATCCCAACCCTCCCCCCCCCCCCCCCCGCACCCACTGCACCCCACCCCCCAAACACACCACCCTCCTCCCTCATTTCTCTCTCTCTCTCTCTCTCTCTCTCTCCCTCTCCCTGCCATCGATTCCCTCCAAATTATTTCTGCTTGAGGGAGAACGTGTAGGTCCGCTGGGTATCGTGAAAGACAGCTGTAGGTGATGAAGTGTGTATTGGCGCAAGAGCTCAGAATGCATAATGCCACTGATCACACACCGCACTGCTACCCAAGGCAAAGGCAGGGCGTTTTTCTAGTTGTTGTTCTTCTTCTTGTGGTTTTTGTTAATGCTTATTCCTCTCTCAGAGGAAGCCCAAATAACATGGCGGCATCGATTTATTTTTTGTTTTAGGTTTTCTTCTGTGTGCGCCGGCCATTTAACAGTTAATATTGGAAGAGTGGCTGCAGCCCTGGCATAGATGCAGACAAATTGCTTTGTGGTAGCGGCTCCCATCTAGGGGAATATTAACCAGGGCAATGCAAAAAGATATAATCCAAGAGAAAGTATTACATTTCTCATTACAAGCGACTGGAGAAAGCAGTTCTGCATGGTTCCACTATGTGCCTTGAAACTCAAACTCATTAAAGGTATCCATTTAGTGGGGAAAACTCTGCCCAGTGCCACTGCTGCTTTCTGTGTGTGTGTGTGTGTGTGTGTGTGTGTGTGTGTGTGTGTTTATTGAGTGTGTGCAGGCAGTGTGGGGGCTCAGTGCAAGAAGCAGGACAGGAATTAACCGTAATTGAAATGCGGTGTAAAGGGATTTTCGAATGTGTTTCGTCAGCAATAACACGCAACACCTAGCCGGGGCAATAAATTCTTCATACTCATTGAAGCCACACCACCAAACAACACTGTGTAGGTCCATGATTCAAAAAAGGGTGCACTGAAACCAAATGAATATTTTAGGCCAGTGTTTTTGAGCCTGCACTGAATCGTGCAAGAAGACCCGGTGTATGGTCGGGTTTCGTCACTCAAGGAGTTTTGCTGCAAATTGAACCTATATTTTTAACTCTACCCAGCCATTTTTATATAGGTGTGTGGGTATATGTGTGTGTGTGTGTGTGTGTGTGTGTGTGTGTGTGTGTGTGTGTTTGGGGGGTGGGGGTGGTCACCATCCTGTCTCCTCCCGTCCAATCCCAGCCTCTCTTTGCTTGAGACCTCTGGGCCCAACACCTAAGTCATAAGGACCCATCCACAAGGTAATATCTAGCGTAGGTCCCCTTTGATCGAGCTGATAGACCCAGGCATGGTTCACTATTCCCGAGACCCATGGGACCTCGGGCCCCTGTCCTGTGAGACAAGGAGGAGGGGAGGGATCCATGCTCTTCCTCAGCCCTTGAGGTGGTTGTTGGGATGGAGAGACGTGGTGGTGGTAGTGTATATGTGTGTGTGTGTGTGTGTGTGTGTGTGTGTGTGTGTGTGTGTGTGTGTGTGTGTGTGTGTGTGTGTGTGTGTGTGAGGGGGATCCTGAGTGTCCTGCTTGAGAGTAGGGATCAGAGAAGCCTGAGAGGGGTTTCTTTGTGTCAGTGGAAGAGAGGGTGGGGGAGGTGGTTGTCACACAACCCTTGCCAGGCTGTTCGCTCTCGAGCTTCTAGCTTCCTCGCCCTCCTCAGTCTCTGATCCGCATCCCAAGGAAAATGAGTTGGTTTTTCGACGCCTGTTCAAAGGGAAATATTCATTAGCTCCTCCTTGGAAGTCAGCTACTCCTCAGAAGATATAGGCCATGTACTACGCATGCCCTACTTTTACCACATCTGGAGTCTCCTATTAAATGTAAATGATGAGAGGGATTTATTTACAAATAACTGGTGTAATATCAGACTCGTGCAGTTTAATGGTGCAGCACTGTTGGTACATTAGACTGCATACTTTACTGTTATTGTAAAATAAAAAATGTTAAAAGTTATAAAAAAGAAAAACTTAGACATAAAATTTTGAAAACCTGCTCCCTCTTATAAGATAATGAGAAATGTCATTAATAGTTTGATCATTGACTGTTTCATACTTTCATATCTCTGAGGAAACTTTAGGCTAGCTATAAATAGATCTTTTTGAAAGTTCTTAATGATATGAATGAAGAATGCATAACAGACTGCAGGGGTATGTTAAATTGACTGGTAGTGGTGCAAACTATTTGGTAGAAGAAAAGATTATGGTAACTATAAGTAGAGCACCTTTCAAACTAAGTTTTAGAGAAAAGTTCTCCATCGCTGAAGAAATTTACATATTCATTGGAGTCACTCAGTGAGGCATACGAAAGGTGTGGATGTTATCAACACTTCACCTTTAACTTTTACATTTTTACATTTTTTTACCTGTCATTTACCTGTCTTTTTCACCACTGCCAATAAAACATCCCCAATCCATATAAGGTAAAAGGTCTGTTCCGATGTTTAATCCTTGATTTGATTAAAATGTCCTAAAATAAGTATTGAAACGCTGTTGAAGTTTCATATATCTGTTAAAGAGTCGTTTCATATATCTCACATTTGTTTTGGTGCAATTAATACAGAGTCCCTGATTTTTTAAGGAGGGCTCAGAGCTTCTCTGAAAAGATAAACAGTTTTAATTTGAATGTAGGTCTTTAAGATTTACAACAGTTAAAAACGAGACAATAATCAGAATGATATTATTATTTAATCCTTGTTTGGTTGTTGGGGATTTAATGTATTAAACCCAAAAAGTAGTGGCCAAAGATTATGTTTGATTATCAGTTGTTTCATATCTCTTATAATGTCTCCGATGCAATTAGTGCTGAGTCCCTTGTCAGTTTTAGAAGGGCTTACTAAGTTTCTCAGAAAAGGTGAACAGTTCATAATTGAATGTATTTCATTAAGACTCACAATGTTTAAAAAAGGCAATTTATCAAAGTGGTATTACTGTTCCTTTCATGCAGAGAAAACATACAAGATATGGAACTTCCTCTTCAGTTTTTCAAACTCCCTGAAAGCTCTGTATGTCCTTTTCTCATCCAAGTGCAAGGGCCGAGCTCCGTAGCGTGTGTGGACAAGTGAGCCTTGTGTTGTGATAACCCCAGGGGTGTGTTGAGGGAGACAGGCTTCAATAATCCGTCGCGGGCTCACCCCTGTGACAGGGCCGACCATTCCTAACCGTCCCCAGGGGGACTGCGGCACGAGCGGGTCACCTCCAGGAAACGCGCCTCCCCTCGTCTCCCATCGATATGCCCTCAGCCACGGCCATCAGTCCCGCTCGCGACTGCCATGCAATTTCACAATCAGCCCCTCGCTCTCCTCTCCTCTCCCCTCTCCTCCTCTCCCTCTCCCTCTCACCATTCCTCCCCTCCACTCCACCTTTCAATCTTCATCCCTGCTTTCCGGCTCTATTGATTTTCTATTTTCTTTTTTTTCCTCCTCTCTCTCCCTCTCCCTCTCCCTCCCTCCCTCTCTCCCTCCGTCCCTCCCACCGCCCTCCTCCTCTGCCTGCCGTCTTACTTCTTGTTTTTTTCCACTCGTCTATCAGAGATGGGGGGCAAGTGGCCAGGTTTGTGTTTTACCCCCTAGACAAGGTCGAAGCCCCAACAGGGCGAGCGGGTCCTTAAACTGCACAAATGTAGATGTAATTTGATTGAGAGCGGAGTAATAAAATCTATGAAGAGTGGACTTGATCTTGTTAGGAGGGCAGGCCTGGAAGGGCTCCAGCTGTAGATGGAAAATCACTGAGGCCGCTCTGGGTGACGGGAGGCAAGGGGCTTTACTTAGCCTCTCTGCTTCTCTCTTTTGCTCTACCACTCTCTCTCTCTCTCTCTCTCTCTCTCTTTAGAACACACATTGCTCTCACAATCTGTCTTTCTCTCTCCCTCTCTCTCTATCTCCATCCACAGAACATGCATTGCTGTCACAACCTCTCTTTCTTTGTCTTACTCTCTCATTCTCTCTCTATATCTGTCTACTTAGAACATGTATCACTCTCTCAGTCTCTCCTTCTCTCTCACACACACATACTCTCGCTCTACCCCTATCTTTCTCTTTCTGTCTCTCTCTCTCGCTCTGTCTCTCTTTCTCTCTCTCTCTCTCTCTCTCTCTTTCTCTCTCTCTCTCTCTCTCTCTCTCTCTCTCTCTGACTGTCTTTTATTATATTGTCAGAGACATTGGCTAGCAGCAGAGGTTATGTTCAGTGTCTCTGCCCCACACAATTCAATCATCCCCTTTCCTTCAATCATTCTCCCACACTCCCCTTATCTGGAGCGCATGTAACTTCATAACTCCCTCCATCTCTCTGTGAATTGGAATCACAGCTCGCTCATGAATTGGAATCACATCGCAGTCACCCCATCTCTGTGCTGCAATAAAAAGGTCATCATTTTTTTCTCTTTGTCCAACTCTTCCCTTTCTCCTTTTTGTCCGTCATCTCATTTTCGGTAACACTTTAGAATAACTGCTGCCTATAAATCATGTAGAAATGTATTTGTTAACTCTCAATTAACACTTCAGTCATCATTTGTTAACCAATATTTTCACGTTTTTCTGCATCAATAAATCATTTATCATCATATTTATATTCTGTCTGCCTGTTGGCTGTCTGTCTGTATAAAAGAAGAAAAGAGGTGCACACATCCAATATGCTAAATAAAAATATGCTAGAGAAGTGTAGCAGGTATTTCACAAGAGGTGGTCTGTGCACTGTTTTGCTCCAGAAAAAAACAAAGCAACATTGTGAACCTTTGCCTTGTTTTTTAAATAAAATATTATTT
>CM050207.1:31389407-31401907 GCA_027475355.1 Coilia nasus
ATAACTCTTTTGCACACCTTTGTCAGAGTGTTGAATCCAACAGAATATCGAATTGCAAATGAACATAAACCAGACTAAGATCAAAAATGTAAGCAGCTACTGTGGATTTTGGACACAACTAGTTGGTTGTGGGTTTATAAAGGCAAATAAAAAAAAGCTTTATGTAGCCAGTTCATTAAAACATTTAGAGACACTGCTGTAAGTCTTCAATAAGACTTAAATCAAAGAAGAATACATTGGCATAAATGTCTATGCTATGAAACATTCCAAAGAATATAATGCACGTCCAAACAGTACTATAGTTTTTAAACAAAACAGTGTCAGTTACTCATGTTTTTTAGTCATTCTGTTTCCTAACCCATGCTTGACCAGTCTGCAAACAGAGAGTTGTGAGAATCTGTGCTCTTTCTGTCATGGTCCCTCAGCTGCCAGTCTGCTTTCGCCATTCACTGCCTTCACGGCCTTCCTTTCACGGAGAGATGGGAGCCGGCCGGAATTCATTTGTCAGGCCCCCGAACAATAGGTTTAGCTGCCCTGTCCAAATGCCTGCGTTGGATTACCTTGAGCGGAGGTTGCGGGGAATGCACAATGTGTGTTGGTTGGACAAGGGGAAGGTAAAGGAGGAGAGGTTCAGGGGAACATGATTCAATAAATAACAAATTCCCTTCAGCTCTGGGGAGCTTTGCTTTGTGCTTAATTGCATCGCATTGATTTTTCTCCCCCCCTCCCCACCTCTCTTTCTTTCTTTTCATCCCAGACTTTCGAGAGCATGTTGCTTTAGTCCCATTTTCAATCACTCAGCAGACCTTGGTGCTTTATGACCTTCTTCACTCTTATTTTCTCTTTGTTTCTCTCTGTTATTCCGCCCCGTGTTTGCCTTTATGTCAATGCAAAAGCAGCAAAGACTGGGTTTTTTTTTTTTTTCGAGGATTCTATCGTTGTTTCGCTAACCCTGTGTGTTAAGGTGTGTTTTCTTCTTCAGTTATTCCAATTTCCTGTTCTTTCTTTTTTCTTGTGAGATTTGTGCATCCCTTCCATTTAACCGCTTTGGACCAAAGCATTTTTTTATTCTTTATTGTCATTTTCAGACCTTTTTGTTCATGTAAAAAAAATATTTACATTTAAATCCTTTATTTTTACAGGAATGCAGCTGTAGGCTGTAGGCATATAGCAATGTAACATAGCAGAGGTTTTAGTCAGATTACAAGGCACCAGCAATTTTACAAGGCATCTGTTGTCTCAAACAATAGGAAAGCTAAAAATGCAGGCCAAAAGCTCAGACTGATTAAATGAGTGCATACTAAATTACCCATGAACTCTGGAGAATGTCAGCAACACACACTTGAAACTAGAACTATGTGGCAGGCATTTACAAGATAAAGTGTCCTTCACCTTCAAATGAACATGGCGGTCGAAAGATGTGTTTTAGGGCGAGACCTTCCATCAAGTACAATTAATCAAATATTACAGAGACACAGCAAAAGGTCTCTCTAGTCCTACTTGAAACACAGGAGCCACCAGGAGAGCTTTGGCTAGCTAGCCCTGCCACACCTCTCTGCCGCCTAACAAAAGGATGCGAGCGAGTGTTTTCATCGTCCAGAGAAACAGTGGCACCTCACCTCTGGTCTGGCCGAGGCCTGACATTTCCCACTCACTCCTGTCACAATGCACTCCATTTGGAAAATGAATGCCAATTACACACAATGAAAAATGTCAGGGGAATTATAGGGCACTTCTCTGTGGCACAGAGTCACTGAAGCCT
Organism: Coilia nasus; assembly: GCA_027475355.1. Classification (NCBI taxonomy): domain Eukaryota; kingdom Metazoa; phylum Chordata; class Actinopteri; order Clupeiformes; family Engraulidae; genus Coilia; species Coilia nasus. Next base: position 31,391,170 of record CM050207.1, read on the forward strand.
CTCCATACTTTTTCCACCTTTCTTTCTTTCTTTCTTTCTTTCTTACTTTCTTTTTTTCTTTCTATCATTGCCTTTCTTTCTTTTTCTTTCTTTCTTTTTTTCTTTCTTTCTGTCTTTCTTTCTGTCCTTCTTTCTGTCCTTCTTTCTTTCTTTCTTTCTTTCTTTCTTTCTTTCTTTCTTTCTATCATTGCCTTTTTTTCTTTCTTTCTTTCTTTCTTTCTTTCTTTCTTTCTTTCTTTCTTTCTTGAGTGGTGAACGGACGACAAAACAACAGAATCTATCAAAATTCTATTGATACATTGTCACTGCTGTTTATGCCTGGTGGCTGTATGTGTTCACCCCCCTTCTCAATATTTAATAATTTCATTGTGTTTTTGGTCCCCTCTGCCTGCCAAGTTGGGCAGAGGACATATCTTCAGTCTGATGGCTACATGTTTGTAGAGTTGCTGTCTTCTTTCACAGTCTCTGCGCTCTGCTATAGCAGTTTTTATGAGATGGTGTTTTTGTTGAGGAATGTATTCCTTGGAACACATGCACCAATTTTTGTTCAAGGTTGAAATGACATGGAAGCACAGTTGAGGGTTGTGAGTGTCTTCTAGTTAAAACAACACATTTTCCAGCAGAAATGTATCAGACCTAGCCTTTGTGTTTACTGTAGGTCAGAAAAAAAACAAAAAAAAAACAAACAAGTCAGTATGAATTTGATTGACATAGAGAGTACGGAGGTGGAAGAGTTGCTGAGGCCCTTAAATGACAGTGAAATTACCTCTGAAGTCTTCTATTAAGATCTTAAACACATATGACAAAATATCACATTCCACACAGTTGTAATAAGAGTTGATCATGAGAGGCATGCTGTGACTGTCACTGATACATGACAACTGGTGTCACAATGTGTCATAGCTTGTCATTGTCGTTTGAAATGCAAGTGACACATTCAAATTGACAAAATGTCTGCTAATATTTTCCATCTGCTTGCACTTACTGAGGGAGAATGGGAGAAAACCGGGAAAAACTCTACAAATTAAATTCAGTGAGTGAAGCTTTTCTGCCTTAGCAACAGTAACCAGACAAAGCAAGGTTCCAAATCTGTAGCAAGGTATTGCTTGCCAGATCACAAAAAAAGTGTGAATTATTGCCTCTGATTTCTGTGTCCTTCTAAATTGGTGTCGTGTTGGATTGTTCTTGCATTTTGTAGTCTATCTGTGAGATACGTAGGCTACCCTTCACTGTCTCTGGCTAGAGGCTGAATGCAACACTACAGCCAGAGATATATCTCCTGGTTCCCCATCATCTGGCCAGAACTGACGAAGCCTTTGGATGAAAGGTGAAACGCCTTTAAGCTCCAAAAGAAGTCCAGTTGCTTACAACTTGGCTCTTTTGTCTACCATGACCTGGATGAATGAGAATCTTCGCAGACATAATGCAACACTACATCCTAACGACAGAGTAGGGTGGGGGTCCCACATTGTATTCAAATACAGGAAAAATGCCGAATCCAAAAAAGCAGAGATGACGACATGTTTTTCACAAAGGTCGGTCAGTTTTCTAGATCTGTGGATTTGCGCGTGGTAGGTAAGTGACTTAAGTCCTGGCAATGACAAACAACTGTGGCACTACAACATCAAAGCCTCATATGTCATTGTCCACTCCCGGATGAACCTAGATAAGGAAGTATTTCAGTCACCTTACCTCATGGGCTTTTTCCGATCCTTGCATCGTCCTTGCACGTCAACACACTCCTCTGATAATCAGAGGTGACAAACATCTTTTCGATGGTGGGGGTTAAGGGTCAATATCCAGGTCAGGATAGGTCAAGTAAGTCGCAAGGCACAGACACTTCCAATAGATTTCATCACTCAGTTAACGGCAGAGATTACTGACACTGGTGGATGGTCACTGTAGCTCTGTCCTCCCCTCCCATCTATGTGATCTTTCAGAGTAGAAATCATCTATTTTTTTAAATTACACCTCATATCCGGCTGTGTGGAGATGCCGAGTACAGATGATCCTGTTTACAGGACTTTTGCTGCTGTTTGTCAGTGGCAACCTTTCGGTACACAGCAGATTAATATCACACTCACTGCTGTGCAGTTGCACTTTAGCTCTGACAGACTGGCAGCACTGAGACAGGGAGACTCTCATGCTATGTAGTTCATTTTGCCATTCAAAACAAAAACACACTTACCTATATAGTAGCTGGACTACGTCTACTAAGTGTCAAACAATATTTATGAGCACTGTTCCCAGTAAACTGAAGTTGCAGAGCGACAGTTAAGATATTTCAGTGTCAGCATGTCAGCACCTCTCCATCATCACCACACACACACACACACACACACTACAGTATATCCCTCCCTCTCTCTCTCTCCTCTCTTTTGCTCTCTCTCTCACTCTCTCACACACACACACACACTCTTGCTCTCTCTCTCATTCTATCGCGCACACACAGACACACACAAACACACACACACACACACACACACACACACACAGTAATACAGTAGTACTAGAGGTTTATTGGATGCCAGCAAGCTCAAACTCATGAGACTGCATGAGCCATGCTTGTATTGGTTTTCCAGGTTGACCGAAGCATGGGCGTTAGCGATGGCAGAGAAGGGCAATAAGAATGATTAAAATGACCCACAAGGTCTCTGCTGTTTGGCCCTCCACTCATCTCCAATCAGTAGTGCGAAGACACATGCGGGTGAGGGTCACGGAGCGTATTGGATCATTCGGAAAAAATAATAATCGCCCATTTAGCCACTAGAGGGCATTTGTAAAAACAAAAATAAAATCACAAAAATATCTTCAACTTTAATGTTGAGCAGAGTGTACTGAAATAATTAATTTCAGCCATTTGATTCTGTCCCAAACTGAATCAGCACAGAAAGCATGCAGGCTCGCCCAGCCATGAAGGTCGGATGGTGTCTGGACTGGGCATCAGTGATGGCATGGGGTGGCACCTCTCTTTATCTGCCATCCCCTTTGTTCCTGAGGGAGGCATTGGTGGGGGGGTGGGGGTCTTTACCCAGTGGGGTACCCAGGGGGGCATCCTGTGGAGACATGGGCACAAATGCCACCTCACACTGGGATGCCCATAAAGCCTCAGGATGTCGATCTCCCTCTCTCTTTTTACCTCTTTCTTTCCCTCTCTCTCTTACTTTCTTTGTGCCTCTCTCTCCCCCTCACCTGAGACCTGCCCCAGATATCCCACAAACTCAATCCCCACCAGCCCAAACATATCCATCTCACACAAATATGTATCGATCCCACTCCCTTGGCCTGCAGATTAAATCCATTGGATGATTGTCATATCTGAGGGTCATTAAAAGGTGTTGTTGTATAATATAATACTGGCTGCTGGGAAAATAGACCTGGTTAAAAACATTGCAGAAGTCTGGAGGCAAAAGTGACTTGAAGGAACAGATTTTAAACGCATTGAAGGTTGTGCGGTGCAGTTTGAAATGCCACACAGACTGTACTGGCAACAGTCGCTGGCAGGGATGTTTATTAGTTGGTGCTCCACTGGAAGAGGGGGTCTGATCTGATCTTGGGACCAGCTCCCTTGGTGATGGCCAGCCGTTTGCTGTTGCCAAGGACAAGAGCATCAGAGCATGCAGAGGAAAGTTTATTTCCTCCCTCTCTCTCTCTCTCTCTCTCTCTCTCTCTCTCTCATTTACTTCTTTCATTCCACAGAGCTAAGCTCACATATGGATCGTTGTCCATTTCATTAATTGTGTTTTATCCCTTTAGTATTTCTATACAAAAATTCCCTGCTGTTTTAACACTAGCACGCAGGCACGCACGCACGCACGCACACACACTCATGTTTAATGCATGCGCCCAATAAACAGTATTTCCATAAAAATCTGCTTTAGCTTTAAATGATATGCCAGCCCTTCACCCGCATCATTATGTTTTTTAATCATTCAGTACTGGTGAAGCATGGCTTCCATATGGCTATTGAATAGCAATGATGCCAGGGCACTAGGAATCTGATGCTCCTCAAAATAATGACGTACTTCACACAAATCTATTCTCGGAGTTGTGATACTGGCACTCACAGCATCATTTGTGTGTACATAGACATATATGAACACGTACACACACACACACACACACAAACACATATACACACACACACACAAACACATACACAAACACATACACACACACACACACACACACACACACACACACACATGGACACACACACACATTCCTATATACCTGGAAGCTTTTAATTGCTTGTAAATAGATCTAATTACCCCCTGTAGCACCTTGCCTTTGTGTGAGAGGCGAGCCCTCCCACTTTTTCACCCCACTGCCACTGAGCCAGGCAGGCAACAGCAGCCGGGCCAAGACCGGCAGCCAATCAGACAGCAGGAGTGATGAGTGACCTTGTAGGCCTGCAGCTGATTGGGACTGTCAGAGCTGTCAATCAATTCAAGACAATTCTGACAGAGGGAGGCAGGGGGAACAGAGAAAGAGATGGAGTGACACAAGGCTGAGCAAAAGAGGGGAAAAGAGAGGGGGGGAAGGAGTGGAATTGAGAGATCAGAAAAAAAGAGTTGAAAAAGAGAAAGAACAAGACAAGAGAAGCGAAAACATGGGGATGGTACACAGACAGTAGCTGCCTTTGGATATATGCAGATTTATGAAGAAATTTCAGTTTAATGTTATTTATATAGTGCCATAACTTACAACAATATCTCCAGGTGCTTTACATTGGCCAGTTTGAACTAGAACCTGGTATTCCTAGAAGGAGAAGAGGGCCAAGGACAAAAAATATTAATATTATTATTATCTTTAAATCAGGGAGATATCATGAACAGAGCCATGGCTCTGAACCAAGTCCATCTGGGTCAGATAATGAGTGTAGCAATATGTGATATTATGTACTTACACAGTACCTTAGGATTAGGGTTATGGTTGGGATTAGGGTTAGCGTTAGGTATGTACAGTATGAGTACAGAAAGATGCATGCTGTTACATGTAGGTACACTGCAACAGGGACAGGTAAACTAAAATGTTACCCACATACTGTATTTGCTACAGCCATTCACAAAACTATCTGGGTCTAATTAGCACAACTTTTCACCTAGCTAACTAGTTTTGCTTATGACCAAAATCATCTTAGCTCAGTGGTAGAACCAAAACATGGCAGGGCGTCATAGCCTATGAAACTAGAGGTGTTCCACCTCTGTATTTAGGACACATAGTGCTCCATAGCTTAAAAAAAAAACAGGTGCTCGTTAACATGGATGTTTTCTCCTTTCTCCCTATGTGGAATAAATTCTCTGGTGGGGGAATTTATCATCCTAATGAGGCCCAACATGAAGATGATATCTCACACCTTTGGGAGCAGGGTGGGGGCCTGGGGGCTTGGCCTAAATGTCTCCTCTGCATCATCCGTAAGCGCAACCTTAACCCACCCCCCCCCCATCCGCAAGCCCACACGGGCAAAAGTCTTAGAAACTGGTAACAAGTAATTGGGTTACGGTGTACTCCACTCTATTCAAATCACTGGGTTCAATTTATGATTACACCCTGATTTACTCCCAGAGCTGTTTCAACCATGGTTCTTGCGATGAAGGTGCTAAAAATTTTACATGGCTTTATTACACACTATAAATCAAAAACTGTTAAATAAATAGGTTTGCACTTGGGCGTATTTCTATGTATTTCAGAGGAGCATGCCCCATAACAGCAGATTATTATATTTCTGGGTTTCCAGGGAACTGCATGAGAGCATTAGTCAGATTGTGTGCATATGAATGCATATAAAAATCATAGTCAAATCAGTCTGTCAGTCAGTAGCTATGTCAGTAGTTATTTGATTTAACACACCCATTAATAGCTGAATGAGAGTCAGCACAATACAATGGGTGAAAGGTGTCTGTAAGCAGGCTACTCAGAGCAGACCCACACTAAATGCATCCATGTGCTGTTTGGCTGCTGTCCATGGTACATGTGTAAGCACAACACAGGGGCTACCATGGCGACCTTATCTTCCTCTCCTGATCCCCATCCCCATCCCCATCCCCATCCCCATCCCCAACCCCACCCCCACACATTGTCCTGTGTCTCTTCTCCGGTGCACCCCCACCCACCCACGCCCCACACAAACATACATTGAGAGACACACACACACACACACACACTGATGCACACACGCACACACACACACACAGACACACACAGACAAACACTGACGCACAGACACACACACTGATGCACAGACACAGACACTGACACACACACACACAGACACTGATGCACAAACACATAGACACACAGATACACACACACACTGACATACACACACACACACACACACACAGACATACAGACACACACTAACAAACACACACACACACACACACACACACACACACACACACACACACACACACACACACACACACACACACACACACACACACAGATACACACACACATACACACACACACACACACATTGACACTGACACACTCACGCACTCACACACACACACACACACACACAGGCAGGGCTTCCTACAGCCGTCCTACTGTGGCCGGGGATGGACAGGAGATGCCCAACATGGCGATGCCCAACATGGCTTATCCTGTCAGGCCTGCTGCTCAGGAAGCCCAGCACAGGGCTGCCACCTCCACGCCGCCCGGCGCCGCTCTGGGGTCTTGGCTGCCGTCCACGGCGGCTCCTTAAGGGACCGAGCCGGCGAGTGAGTGAGCGAGCCAGCGCCAGAGATGCAGGGCTGACCCAGCCTGGCTATGAGCCTGCCCACGCACTTCTGCTCCATTATTTTCTGCCTACAGTCTGGCTCTGTTTGGGTTTGCTTTCAATGACATGGTCGAATCTTTACCGGACCAACCAGCAAACAGAGGGAGTGTTCGTGAGTGATTACGTCGACTATATGTGCTACATTTGAATTGAAGATCCAATCGTTTTAAACTTCTGCACTCTACACCTCCTGCCTAGAAGCAAACATTTCTATATGCAGCATGGCCACACCCTCTGCACAAAATGAAGTGTATAGTACAAGGGGCTGGTTTACCAGGCTATGGCTGTCCACCTCCCTTCTCCATAGTGACACTATGGTTCCAGAGGCAAAACTAGGGATTGGTGATGGAGATGACTGAGGCTTGCTTATTGTCTCACCAATTGTTGTGCTTGTGTGCTCCATTATTAAAAAGGCATTGTGTTTGGGGATCACTGTGCTCATTTGTGTCACTCTATAGATAGTATGGACAGAAGTGTCATCTTGTATCGCTTCATGACCATACAAACATGTATGTTTTGGTGAAACAGTGCTGATGCCACTTTTTTGAGGATTAAAATCCAGATTTTACCATGTGTTTACATGTAGGAGTGAGACAAAACTTTGGAGCCTCAAGGGCCTAAAATCACTTACAGTTGGAAGCATGTCCTCAAGCCTTCTTTACTGAGACCACAGGGAGAAAGACCTGAATATTTAAAAGAAGTGTGTGTGTGTGTGAGGGTAGGGTGGATTGCTTGTGGTGAGATCAGGCCAAGCTATTGTTTGTGTATCTTGGGAAACACAAAGTAGATCGCTCAGCATATACACACACACATATGTGAACACTATTACAGTATTGGGAAGTGAGATCTGGACAGGCAGTCATACAATGCAAAAACTCGTTCTCTCTCTCTCTCTCTCTCTCTCTCTCTCTCTCTCTCTCTCACGCACACACACACACACACACACACACACACACACACACACACACACACACACACACACACACACACACACACGTGCAACACACACACACACACACACACACACACACACACACACACACACACACACACACACACACACACCCCTGTCTGCAGCAGCAAGGTGAGCTCTCATTGGAGAGGTGAGTAATGGTACAATGAGGTCATAGCTTTAGACGTACGCTCACAAGCAAATGAGCGGGTCCCTCGGCTGTAATGATGTAACAGGTGACCCATGGGTCTGACCCACATGTCAGGAGCTGTGATTAACCTTTGACCCAGTCACATTCTCAGTGACCTCAATGGCCCCTGATGACCTCACAGGTGATGTAAGACACCCAGGTTTCTTCCCCTTTACATTTTACTAGGCACACACACATGCATATGCTCATGCTCGCACACACACACACACACACACACACACACACACACACACACACACAAATGCCCACAAACACATTTTAAAGGGTAATAGTGATCAAGAGCACTAACGAAATTGCTTTCAGCACTGAACCCTATTCATTCTCCCACTCCTACAGCAAACTAGATGCCCCCATTTGCAAGCTCTGTAAGACAAATACACTTGGCCTGGCTCCAGCAGAGCCTCTTTGTGGAAGCAGTCCACTGGTGTGAACCGGCACTTCACTTTAACAGTAAGGTAAGGAGTCAGACACATCACATCCAGACGGCTATATAAAGCCTAACCGATGCACTTTCACTCCCCCAAGCTTTCACGTAAAAGAAGTTCTCATAAATTACAGGCTAGCTGCAGCATTACGCTTGGCAATTTTTCCATGCCTGTATCTGCTCAGCTACTACACACGCTCTGAACCTGAATATTCCCTGACCCAACTATGAAAGACAGCAAGAAACTGAGTGACTTCAAAAGGGCATTTTTTAAATAATGGCTGAAATGGAAGGAGGATTTGCACGCGCTCCATCTTGAGGCATGCTATTACCAAAGGGCTAACTGAAATATGCCATGTCTTGCACATTTACATCCTTTTGTATTCTTCAAAGAAGGGCATCCTGACTTTAAAGAAACTCCTTTAAAAAAAAGCCTCTGCTGTCTACGCGGCAGTGTAGGAGGTAATTCAGTTTGCATTTTTACAACAGCAAAAGGGGTATTTTGTTCTACATTTAAGTGGATCGCAGTTAATGCTAACAGCCTCCACTTTAATCTTCCAAAAGTTCCAAAGTGAATATAAAATCCAGGGTAGGTCAAAAATGCATCAGAATGCTACATAAATCACCACATCCAGCAAAATGATTTTTTTTTGTGTGTGTATTTCAAAACTGATCACCCGTGAGACACCACAGCATAGCACATACCTAAGGCTAGATGGATAGGATAAATCTACTCTTCAGTATACAACCGTATCCACCTATTGCAAAGGAGAGGTGTTAAAAAAGAAAGCTTGGCAGGGAGAGTAAAGAAGTGGAGGTGCGATAATTGCCATTCAGAGATAGAGAGAGAAAACTAAGAAATTAGTGAAGTGCAGCAGTATTAATAGAACTCTCTATATCCTATTTCCTATGTTGTGGTTGCTATGACGATCGACTCAGGATATGGTAAGCGGGGGAAAAATAAGTGTTTTCCCAGCAGAGAAGAACCACAGGCGTCCCACCAGTGGCAGTGACCCCCTTATCTCAGCCCCGCTTGGGTCTGCAGCAGGGCTTGAACCAGGTGTCTGCTTACAGACCTACATTTTGGATGCTGGCCAGTGCTGTGGCCACATCATTGATCCTTCAAGAGAGGAGGGGAGGGGGGTAGTGGTGTAGCATAGAGTGGAGTGGATGGGGAGGGGGTGAATAGGACTATTGTAAGTTTTGTGTTTGTCGTGTTGGCTGACTGTGTCATTTGTCTTTTTCTGAGGGCGCGCACACCTGTGTGCTGTTTGAATATGGCCACTTCTGTGTCATCACACTGGACTGGTCCACTGCAGCGCACTGGAGTCACAGGGAACTGACCTGCTTTTCAATAACTTAGCTCATACAAAAGCCTCGCTGTACTTCTGTGAACATGGCTTTGAACTATATGGACACATAGAGTACAGGCACACCACAGTGAATTAGAATATCTTGGAAAAGTTCATTTATTTCTTAAATTCATTTTAGTAAAAAGTAAGTAAAAGTAATATAAGATATTATTGATACTTTACACATAAAGTGGAATATTTCAAGCCATTATTTGCTTTATTTTGATGACTACAGCTTACAGCTAACAAATATCTAAAAATCAGTATCTCAAATATTTATTTGGACCAACATGACAAAGTATTTTAATACAGGAATGTTATCCTTCTGATAAATATGTTCATGTATATGTCCATAGTATTTATTTGGGCTTGCTTTTGCATTTCACCTCGCACTGAAATAAATGAATCTTTGTACAATGTTCTGCATGTGTGTATCGGTGTTCCAAAGGTATAGTTGATTTACTGTTGCAGCAGACACGTCTGTCAACATGGCGTGTGGTGTGTCCTATGGCAGCACTACCTTCCCCCCCTTCCCACCTCACTGTCAGTCTCATTGTGTTTTCTAAACGTTTCTTTAACGCTACTGCTCGTCTGTGTAGATTCTCATTCATTCGGGTCATGGTAGTCCTGCAGCTTCCTTCTCTTTTCTGACTACCATGACCTGGGTGAGTGAGAATCTACACAGACAACACTGATGCTTGTTACCTCCTTTTTCTGCCAAGGTTTTGTTTCAAAAGCCATGCATTAGACTGTGTGTGTGTGTGTGTGTGTGTGTGTGTGTGTGTGTGTGTAGGTGTTTTGTATGTATTATGCTCACGTTTCACTCTCCAGTGTTGCCTTTCTGTGATGCCTTGGGAAGGGTTGTCTTCTTGTCCAAACTCAACACCCCACACCATACCAGCACCGAGGTGACAATCTCCCCATTGTTCGTGCAGACAATGAGGCTAAAAGGAGAAGGCCACGGACACGACGCAGGGTGAGGGCAGGGTGGGTGAGGGCAGGGTGGGGG
>CM050207.1:31404407-31419407 GCA_027475355.1 Coilia nasus
TCTGCTCCCACACACACACACACACACAAATATAAAATATATATGACAACATTCCAGTGCCAACACCAACACACCGGGGCCATTTGTCCTAACATGCCAGGAACATACAACATCTGATACCCCGATATCGAGGGTAGCCGAAACACGTTTCGAACAAAAAGCATTATAAAAACATCCCCCACCACCAGAACCAGGCCAAGCAGTCACCAGTCAGGTGCTGTGGACCCGTCCCTGTGATCGATAATAGCACAGGACCAAATAGCTGGACCTGATGCTGCCATTCTGCTGGTTCCGACGACGCTATTGTTCCCCTATACAGCCCCGTGACAAAGACAGCGTCGTTTTGTTCATAATTGGCTTTGACGGCGTCTCTCGGTCACGCCTCTCTGCCGCCGATCAAGCCGAGGGGGCCAGTCAATAAGAGCACGGGCGGCCATCCACCCTGGGAAAAGGATAAGCACGGCGTTTCAACCATAGCTGCTCCTCAGTTCATCAGCCCAGTGATTGACATATAATCTCGCACCGCCAGCGGGCTCCAGGAGAAGAGACAGAGGGAATGAGAGAGGGAGAGAGGGAGGGAGGGAGAGGGAGGAATGAGGCAAAGTGAGAGAGAAAGAGAGAATAAAATGAGAGTGGGAGAGAGGAGGAATGAGGGGAGGGGAGAGAGAACGAGAGAGAGAGAGAGAGAGGAAGAAATGAGAGGAAGTGAAAAAGAGAATGAGCGTGTAAAAAGGCTGAAGGGGAGGAAAAAAAGGGGAAATGAGAGGAAGTGTGTGAGAGAGAGGAAGAGAGTAAAATGAGAGAAAGAAAGAGAGAGAGGGAAAAAGAGATAGAGAAAAAGTGTGTGAGAGAGAGGAAGAGAGTAAAATGAGAGAAAGAGAGAGAGAGAGGGAAAAAGAGATAGAGAAAAAGTGTGTGAGAGAGAGGAAGAGAGTAAAATGAGAGAAAGAGAGAGAGAGAGGGAAAAAGAGATAGAGAAAAGGAGTGTGAGTGAGAGAAGGCCAGCACAGAGGCAAGCAGGCAGGCGTTCTTAAGGAGCCATCAGTATGCATAGGCACTCTGACTCACACAGATCTTTACATCGGTACGCTGCTTCGGAGAATTGAGGGAGATGTAGCACTTGAGCCTCTGCACATCAATGAGTCTGTACATTTGATTGAGTGTGTGATAGGAGGGAAAAGGCGTGGATGTGTGTGTGTGTGTGTGTGTGAGTGTGTGTAGGGAGGGGGGACCATGTTTGTTGAGTGACCAACGCTCATAGATTGTACATCTTGATGATTCTATCTTCTTCCTCCACTCTCTCTCCATCCCTCCATCATCTCCCCATCTTTTCCTCAGCCCTCCATCTCTTTTATTCCCTCTCTTCTTCTCTTCCCCTTGCCTTTACCATCCGCCTACTCTCTCCGTATGAACCTCTGAGAGAAGGAGAAGAGAAAAAAGCCCTTTGTTGTGCAGGCAGATATAAATCATTTAGAGGTTTTGCATACATTTGTGTAATGTGCGGCAGAGGCCTGGCTGCCTGTCTGATTGGCTCCAAACTAAAAGGGGGGGAATCCAGAGACGCGACTTACAAGCGGGACCAACCTTGGCCCAAAATTAGACCCGTCGTCCAGCTCCAGTCCATGGCTAAACAAGAACGATGGTGAGAGTTGGAGAGAGGGGAAAAGAGCAGGGGAAAAGAGACCGAAACCAAAAAAAGAGAGAGAGGGAAATGAGAAAGAAATAAGAAAAAGATGGATATATGTGTGCGCAGGAAAAAACGTAGGAGCAGGGGAGCAAAAAGGAAAAGTGGAGGAGGGGTGCGTGTGTGTGTGTATGTTTGTGTGTGTGTGTGTGTGTGTGTGTGTGTGTGCGTATGTGTGTGTATATGTGTGTGGAGAAATGACTGTTGCGACGAGGCTCTTTCATTTGGTGTTGCGGCTGTAAATCATAGCTGTGGCACGGTGGCGGGCGACTGGGAGTGAGAGCTCATTGACAGGACATAAAACAGCGCGCGAGGGGAGCGAACACGCGGCCCAGACGCACACTATGTACTCCAGCATCTCCACGTAGCCAAGCAGCGCACTCAGCCTCTGTTGTTTCGGCGTTTAGCATAATGAACAGCCTATCCACCACCACCAACACCACCACCACCACCACCACCAACGTCCCTCCTGAGGATGCGGCACAACCCAGAGAGGATCACTAGTCAAGGCAGGAAGACAGGAAGGGTGATGGTGGTAATGGAGGAGAAGAGGGGTTCAAATGGGGATGAAAGAGAAGGAAAGAAGAGAAAGACAGAGAAAGACAGAGAAAGAGAAACCCAAGACAGAGAGATGGAGAAAGACTGAGAGAGAGAGAGAAAAAGATAGTGGGAGAGAGAAAAAAACATTTGGAGAGAAAGAGAGAGAGAGAGAGAGAGAGAGAGAGAGAGAGAGAGAGAGAGAGAGAGAGAGAGAGAAAGAGGGGGAGAGAGAGAGGAGAAAGCCAGAGCAAAAGAGAGGAAGAGAGTGGGAAACACAGAGACAGATAGGGACGGGAGAGAAAGAGGGACAGGGAGAGAGAGAAAGAGAGAGAGAGAGAGAGAGAAGGGTTGAGATACAGGGTATATGGGCTAGAAAAGAGGAAGTATGAAAAGGAGGAAGAGAAGGAATAAATGTATTGTTCATTTGAATAATGGGAGGAAATGGAACAGGAGTGGATGCTTTGCCAGCACAGTCATTTCTGCCTCTTACGGAGAGGAAGGAGCCGTTTGTTTGGTCCACTTATTAAAGACCGTGAAATTACGTTAGCGTAGAAATTGAGAATGGGCAGAAACCTTACAGTCACTCTGAGAGTCCAACTGTGATTTTTTTCCCCACTATTTGTTTATATTGGGGGAAATTGAAGCCCAGGAAACATAATTGTGACAGATATTAAATGCAAAAAAATAGGTTATGGTTAGGTGTGTTTGTCTCTTTCCATTTCCATCTTTTCAATTATTACACATCCAAATTGAATTATCCAGCATTTGTTTTTCTCCTTGGAGATAGGCACACAGTCAATCATGTCAGTTTGGTCACCTAGAGAGCATCATTAACCAGGAAATGAAACGGTGTCTTGGCGAGTTTGAGATGTGGTAGGTAGGGGGTGAGCAATAGGATATGCTTCTGACGAGGGAAGCTCTCCTCAACTAACATAATTGAATTTTGCACCAGCCTGCGTCACAGCCAGTCTCCAAACACCCATCCGTGACCGGATCACACACTCTAAACAAACACACACACACACGCATGCACGCACTCTCTCTCTCTCTCTCTCTCTCTCTCTCTCACACACACACACACACACGCACACACACATGATCATCTGTGTGTAACCTTAATGAGAATTCCATTCACACAGCTGGACAAAAAATAAATGAAAAACATGTGACTAACTCTTGAGATACCTGCATAGATACTATACTAATAGAGACACCATCGTCACATGGGTACTGATAGGAACAGCATTTCCTAAAACACAAGCACACACCATAGGATAGGAACAGCATTTCCTAAAACACAAGCACACACCATAGGATAGGAACAGCATTTCCTAAAACACAACCACACACCATAGGATAGGAACAGCATTTCCTAAAACACAACCACACACCATAGTCAGTTGCACCCCCCCCCCCCCCCACCCCTGTAATAACAAGGATTTCAAATTCTGTATATCACCAGCATCTATAATACAACCCCTCTGAAAACACTCAGACTATGCTAAAACATCTCTGCGAGGGAGTGTGCGCTGTCTAGGACTGCTAAGAGGGAGCACCGAGTTTAATTCCTAACATGTGTGAGAAATGAACTCCCTTCCAGGGAGATGAAGTGCGGTGGACAAGCCGGTCTCTGCGCTCTAAAGACTGGCTAGCGTACAGTACAGTGGTGGTGTGCTGCCCCCTTCCCTCCAAATTTCTAACTTCTGTTCAAATAAAACTGGGACTAGAAGACAGAGAACACAAGAGGGAGCGAAAGTGAGAGCATGTACATTTGTGTATGTGTGTGTGTGTGTGTGTGTGTGTGTGTGTGTGTGTGGATGGGGTGTGGGGGAAATCAGTTTTCAAATGTCTAAATTAGTACTTTTACAATTATTACAAATATAGCAAGTTTCTCTCCTCCTCACTTGCTCCCTGTACATTATTCTTATTGGACCCAAACAGTCATTTAATCACAGTCTTAATTAAAAAAATGCCAAAAACAACCAGAAAGCAGGCAATTAGCCAGAACACCTGGGCAGTACATGTTCTCTGCATGTTTAACATCTAATCAAAGCTGTTACTTTGTACCAAGTACATACACACAAACATACAGTACGTATGTAAGGAACAACAGACAGACAGACACATATACACCACACCACACACCTACCCACATATCTCTGAGGACGGTAAAATGATTTCTCGTACATACAGCAGTGAAACCATGATCACACACACACAAAAAAAAAGAAATCAAAGCAGTCTTTCTCCGTATGTCTGGGCCATGAAGTCAATACTACAATCTGTACTGCAGATCTTTGCCACATCCAGAATTCCCCCTGTGCGCTCTCGCTCTCTCTCTCTCCTTCTCTCTCTCCCTGTCTGCCTCTCTCACTTTCCCTCTCTCTCTCTCTCTCCACACTTTCAGCGCTGCAGGGGTGCTGAGGCAGGGAGATGCAGAGGGGTTTGCCCGTGATTGATCCATCCCCGCTTCTCCACATTACAGTGCGTTACGGCCGAGAGACGACTCTGAGGTGCCTCAGCCTCCACAGACAATCCACTCTGTCTGAACTGCGTAGCCTTTGGCTCCAAAAGGCTAAGGCTGGAATATTAGCTGAGCTAAAAGGGCAAGAGGAGTGGGAGGTGATTTTTCTTTTTCTTTCTTTTTTTTTCTTTTCTTTTCCCACTGTGCCAGAGCTCTTTTCTCTGTCTAACTCTAGCTATTTTTTTTCCCTCCTCCTCCCACATCCTTACTCTGCAGATAAGGCTCACGGCTCATTCAGAATCACTACCCTTTGCTTCAGGTGCAAAACCTTTACTTTGGGTTAAAGAGCATGGCAAATTAGATTTGAAAAGGCAGCGCAGACATTAAGTCCATCGGTGAAAGATGGTGTGTTATCCTGCTGAAAGACTAAGACAGGTTTTTGCCCTGTGCCTATTTATTCTGCATGATATTTCTGACCTTCCAAGGTCACACGGACCACATGGGAATACCGTTTTATTGAAAAAAAAAAAAGGCCATAGAGTGGCTCTGTCTGTTGATGCAAAGGTGAGGGTCTGCCAAATATTTATGCTTGCAAACAGTGATGTAACCTACATTGTATACTAAGTAGACATATGACAATTGTGACAACTGTTGCGACAACAGGGGCAGAGTATGGCAGAAAGGCTCAACAATACAGGGCTCAACAATACAGGGCTCAACAATTATGTCTCTTTGCTCAGAGACATAATCCCATCCCATTTTTTTGGTCAGACCAGAATATATGAAGCTCAATTAGCAGTGGTTTTATTTCAGTTAACTGAATTTATCAGTCCATATGAATTTATGGACTGTACGGTAAGAGCTATCAGATCAAGACTTTTTCCAACATCACATTATTGCTATTTTGCAATATGCAAAAAATACATAGCAAAAAGGTTTACATGAGTCTGTGGTTCTACCCATTAGATGTGCCTCTGCATTGATCTAAGGTTTAAAGAATGATACACCAACCCGTGTCATGTGTGTACACAGTACCCTTCCACAGTTATCACTTCCTCTAAATACACCTGACCTTACATAAACTCAACTACTATTAGCATAGCAAAATAATGTTGCCTAATTCTTCACAATAGTTTTATATTAGGTATTTAGGTATAGAATGATAGTTTTGTGTATTTTACCTCTGTGTTACATTGTTTTAACTGCACATACCACAGTCTTCCTCAAGTCTACCTGTACCAGCCTGTACCTAAGAAACTAATATAACCTTGACTATCATTAGCATAACAAATTGTGTTTTCCTCAGTTTCTGGGTGTCCCATAAGCTCAAAAACAATTCCATTTGCACAGCACCTAGATAGCATTATGCCTGGTGCCCATAAACCTGTCTTCCCCAGTCGCCCCGGCGCCCTGGCCATTGTGTCCAGGTTAAGTGAATATCGCCTGGTGCAGGAAAATGAAACAGAGTGCCATTCTCTCTCACCAGTTAATATGGGCTTTATTCCTATTCCATTTTCATGGAAAGTCATTTTAGCCGCTTTTATAGAAGGTCATAAAATATATAGTGGATTTTTAACACTCTGCATAACATTTACATTTTCTATTGTATAGATGTGATCAGAGAAGGGGGGAACTGAATAAAACATTCATGACAGAAGCCATTTCTTCTGTGACATTTGGACCCGTATCTACCATCAGGATTTTTTATGCAGCCAGGGGACGGAATGGTGGTCAAATGTTTAAACGTGGCCCTTCCGAATAAAATTTAAACTCTGCTTTCACATTAACGCCCCCCGGCTAGTCGATGGAAATGCATTTTTCTGGAGATAAGAGAAAAGTCAAATGGAAATGACTCCAGGAGCGTTGTGGCGGGGCTGAGCGCCATGATGATGGTCTGTGGAAATTGAAGCATGTCAGTAAAATTAGAAAATCCACCTTGGCCACAGCAATCGGAGGAAATGTAAATGTTGCGCACTGCGTTAGGGGCATTGAGTGGCATACAATGGATCACTTACTTCTACCCCCCACCCCACCCCACCCCCACCCCCACCCCCTCCACACAAACACACACCACCCCCCAGATTTCTGTGCACACAATAACCATTGCACAGGAGTACAGATACAAGACATTCAGCTGCCAAATGTTATTGTGGGGACTTGTTTCTGTATCTGCTGACAGAGCAAGCCAATTGCAAAAAGTGGCCCAGATTTGTGTCATAAAATATGAAGATATTACTATCCATTTTTATTTTTTTTGCAGTGTAGACCACGAATGACACAAAACTGGCGTGTCTGAGACGTCCACAGGGAGGTCAATAAGCGCAGTGCTAACCAGCCACTGCAACCACAGCTGCAACCAGATCCCGTCTTAGCAAGTCCTCGGTCTACTGACAGCCACACAGGCTTGTATGACAAGTGAAGAAGAAGAGTGGCCTCCTCACAACCCAGTGTAATTCCACTCTGTTGATCTCATAATGCACAACTAAGTCTCAACTTATATTTTCTTACAAGTATAATTTCTTCCTCTCTCTCTCTCTCACTCCCACACACATACACACACACACACAAACACACACACACACACACACACACACAACGATAATAAATTAATTCTGCCCTCCTCAATTTAGCCTACATAAAATCATTCTGGATCAGAAATATTCCAAGTAAAAGAATGGTGGTGTCACATTTGCAGTTATTTAGGGTATAGGCTATGCATGCAGATTAACGATAAACTAAAGTCATGACTTAGTCATCACAGCCTCAAAAGTTAAAATTCCTGAACAGCACAGTAGGCTACATATAAAAACTGAGGTGTTTGTGTCTAACTGGTATTCATATTGCAAATTCAAACAATACGAAACATTCCATAAAAATATACAAGGTAACTGTTTAAACACCCTACATGTCCACCAAATCGTCTTCCACTTTCACTTACGTCCGGCACATTGCAACATTGTACAGCGATCTGCCACTGTGTTGCGTAGCCTACGACACTAACTGTCAAGCCTGTTAACCATTTCGATTAGGTTCACTGTTTCCTTGTCCTCCCTAACAGGCACTTACCTCCATTTAACTTTTTACCGTCCAACAAGCCCATTATCCAATCAGCACCTTAAACTACCCTACCACAATTCTGGCTAATACTCAATTGGTAGACTACTTAAGAGAAAATGTCACGAGCAAATGCCCTTATGTTAATGAGCACTGGGTAGGTTACAAGGTAAATCTATTAAGCAAGCGCTTGATCTGTGTCAGATTTTAAAAAGGCCCGGAACCTCTCCACTGACAAAACGCAGTTTTTTTTTTTTTTTTTACAATTTCACCTATGCTTTGCCATTCACAAAGCATATGTTTAATCGATGGATTATTTTCTAAACAGGCTGTTACACTGTAATGTATTTCAGTCCTGTAAGATACATCTTATCTAAGCTGCATACTGCATGCGACACAAAATGCAAATACACATCTTGTGGTTGCACAAAAGACTCCAAAGTGCTATGCACAAATGAGACACAAATACAACAACTGCACGCGTGAATTACTCACTTCATTATGAAATTATACGACAGCGGAAGAAAACGACAGCATGAAAATTCACCACGTGGAAGCGCCGCCGCGTCTATCATGGCTGTTCCTCCCTGCATACGTACAGTGTACAGTGTGGCAGGCTACACATATTTAAACCCTGCACACGCCGCCATGCCTAAGCGGGGCTGTGCTCTAGAACGTGCTCTCTGACCCCAGTGGCAGTCCCTTCTCACTACACTGCGGTCGAGACTCCCCCTCTCCCAGATCGAGGCTTGCTCCTGCTCTCTCTCTCTCCCTCGCTCCGTCTCTGTCTGTCTCGCCTGCTCTAGAGCTAGCCCGGAGGTCCCTCAGGGTCGAAGGTTCTGCCCTGCCTGCTCCGAGTTCCACCCCTCGGCCACCGAAATCTGCATTGCCTCTCGCATGGACCAGCGTGTTTAAGTGCGAAGAGGGCAACCCCGACGCGTACCGGCCACTGAAAGGTATTCACCGCTCGCTTTTGCTTTGAAATTCACACAGGGAAAAAAACAAGACACAAAGCCGTAGGTTAGAGGTGCCTTGTCATTTACGAGGGAGAGCAAGAAGGTTAGAACCGCGGCTCACCCTCGAATAGCCTCTTTTGCAGCTGTACATTAGACCTTAAAAATCTAAGTTTATGGTTGCACTGAGTATATTTTCTCTTTAAAATTTTGAATTGTTGCAGAACTCGACGCGGTTATCTCGTAATATGTGGTGTCATAGGTTCAATTTGGTCGTTTTTCCTCTTTCTTTCAGATAAGTCATCTGATTGAAAGAGTACACTCAGTACTTGAAAGACGTATTCTGCTCAACTTAACCTCGTTTCTCTATATTTCATCCCACCTAGGAAGAGTTAAACAGAAAGGCGCACATGTTGAGAGCTTTAACAAAAACAAAGTCGTGTATTTAAAATGCAACGGCAGGTTTTAGCTGGCTAAGCTAGTTGTTGCTAGCAAGCTACTAAGGTAAGCGTTCGGTTTTGCAGAATACGCAAAGTGTATCAACGTTGCACATTGTTTAATGTGCAGTTGTGCACCATTTGATGGGCTCGCGCAAAGAATACCTGACAAAGTTTATGAATGAATACCCTTAAACCTCAGTGTGGTGACTAATGCATATTCAAGTGCATTCAAATTGGGGATGCATTTTTGTGGTTGTGAATATATTATTTCCCAGGCCTGAGTTGCATAAAGGGAGGGATTTTTGGATACACTAACAACGCCAACATTACATATAATTGGTGGGTAGTCAGGCAGGGGCATTTCTCGTCAAATGTGTCATCCACTGTCCTGCGCTACATTGTCTCTCAACATCGTTGAATATTAGGGAAAATCAAACACTACATTGTGACAAATTCTCAAGTGCATGCGCCTCCGAGATGTTGTGAGCCGTAGTTAACGGATTGATTTGTAGACTACTAGGTGGACGGTGGGTGGAAGGTGAGTGACGGAGCGCCCGGGGGTACTATATAAAAAGCTTGAGGGGGCGATGTCATGTCCACATTGACTACTGACGAATCATCCGAAGCACCGTGGAGGGAGTCAGGGGGTGAATAATAGGCACTGGAAACCTCGGCGACCGTCACTAAGTTGTGAGTTTAATTGTCAGAGTTTCACATAATTATTAGTCATTTGAATTTATTTGGTGAAATATTATAACCTATAGTTAATTCGCGCAAGACTTTGCCGTCTTTCTGAGTCAGTTACAGATAGGTTATTGCCTGTAAGTTGCATCCTATTTTTTTTAATGGAAAATACTTTTTAAACCAGCTGTTTACTTTTAGGCAATGTATTAGTTATGTGCTTAAATACATTTAAAACGATTTGCAAAAGTGAACAGAGGGTTTAGTAAAACTGTATTTTTACCTCTGCTCTGCTGTATGATGTTTTATTGTATAGAACTATCAGAATAGTTTAATACACACCTTTCAATCAGTTTTCAATTTAGAAACACATTGTGAAATTTTTACAAAATGAAATAACTTCTTTTAACTTTAGAATTGATGCAAGTAAACCTAATTTTTACGTATATTCATACACAATTTTTACAGTTTCATAAATCACTTAACACACAGAAAGAATTGCAAAAACCATGCAGTGTACACCCATGACATTTATTTTTAAACATATTTTTATCCACCCAAAATCTGGGAGTAGTTTTATGAGATTCCTTTCTGTCCTGCATATATCTCCCACTGTTGTCATTTCTCACCTGTGAGAATTTTCCACTACCTGAATGCGTCCGTTTTGTGTTCGTGCTGCTCCAGTCGTATTTACAACCAGTGAGACAAGACCTGAAGACGGTGTCACGGCTCTTAATGACCCAATGTCCTGTCCTGTTTCCCTCCACAGAGCAGATCCTGTTCTTGTGTAGCGCTGAGCGTCAACAGAGGGAGGAGGAGGAGGAGGTCATCATTTTTTCCTGTCGTGTTTTTTTTATCGCCCCGTCCCAAGTGGCGGTTCTTGAAGAATGCCGGCCGTGCGTCTCGGTGCAGGGACCTGGTGAACTTTCTGATGGTGTGCGTGTAAAGCAGGATGGCCCACGGAATGCCGGCGCAGGGCAAAGTAACCATCGCCGTGGACGAGTACAGCTCCAACCCCACACAGGCCTTCACCCACTACAACATCAACCAGAGCCGCTTTCAGCCGCCCCATGTGCACATGTGAGTACGAGGAGGCCTCCGCCGCCTCAACGTCCTCTTCCTCCTCTTTCTCTCCTTTTCTTTGCTCTGTTCATCTTTGTCCTCCTCTCTTTCCCGTCTTTACACATGGCTTGTGCTTGAGAAAGGATATGAAGGGGCTGTTTATGCCGCTGCCATATAGTTCGATAAATTCCCACAACTTTGGGTTTGGAGTGAGGATATTGCTGATGATGTCAAATAGTGGCATGGCATTGCAGTTTGCCTGTTTGTGTTTTGTTGCTGCCTTTCTGTGTATGATACACCTTGTCGCTTACTACTGAAAGAAAACTTCAGTCATTTGTTAAACTATTTTATAATGTATATCTTTAGCTTGGACAAGTTTTTGATGTGTCCAGTGTCCATAATATGTCTGTTTCTTCATCGACCACTTCGAAATAATTTCTGTGTGTGACATCTAATTTTCAAACCAGAACACATGCTGTGTGACGTTGGAGTCCCCCCCCCATACACACACACACACACACACACACACACATATGTTGATTTGATAAGCAGCAGGACCATTTGTTTCCATTTACACCTACATTTCTGCTTATTTAGCCATTATAAAATTCAGAAGCATTCTTTACCTCCGACTGCATCGTAGGTGTGTGTGTTTGTCTGTCTGAATGTGCTTGCACTTTAAGCCGTGTGTGTGTGTGTGTGTGTGTGTGTGTGTTTACTCGCACTCGTGTGACATCCAGCAAAAGATGCATGTTGTCAGCCTCCTGTCCACCTCCATTGCCTTGTTGGTGTTCCCTGAGCGAGGCCCTTGTTGGTGTTCCCTGAGCGAGCCCCTTGGGCTGTGTCTGTGTCCGTGCCTGCGTGGCGTTTGCCCCTTGCGTCCCTGAGCTCCGGGCCTGCAGCGGCCCTCGCTCCACACCACACCACACGGGCCTCCCTTAATGGCCAGGGCAGGGGCTGGGGCAGGGGCCGGGGCTGGGGCCGGGGCTGGGGCCGGGGCTGGGGCCGGGGCCGGGGCCGGGGCCGGCGCGTATAGAAGAATACGCGCTCTGTTCTGGGAAAGTTGGGCTTGTTTAGATTTGTCAGAGATAATGATCCGGCTCGCCCTGGGCCAGCGCTCCGTTTCTATGCCGATTATTTAGACATAAATAAAAAATCGGAGTTCCTTCTCTTTCAAAGTCCAGTGTGCTGCCGCCCGTATACACACACGCGCGCGCGCGCGCGCACACACACACACACACACACACACACACACAAGAAAGAAAGAAAGAAAGCGAAAGAGAGGGCAAGCTTTGAAACTCTATACATGCTAATGTGTGTGTGTGTGTGTTGTAGGAAAGAGGGAGTCAGACAGACACACACACACTCTCAGACACAAACAGACGCGCACACACACACCATCCAGCAGGCAACTGTTAGCTTTCACTGTCTGGCTTAAAAAAAAAAAATCATGTTGTACTCTTGTGAGTTGCACAGTACTATGCTTTATTTGTAGTGTCATCAAACACACTCCTTTTTGTGTCACACACACTCACTCTCACTCACACACACAGACACACACACACACACACACACACACACACACACATGTCCGCGCATACGCACACACACCCACACAGAGAAACACACGTGCGCACATGCACACACACACACACACACAGAAACACACGTGCGCACATGCACACACACACACACAGACGCACAAACGTGTGAGCGCATACAAATACACACACACCCCCACACACACAGGCACACACACACACATGTGCGCGCACCCACACACACACAAACCGCAGTGCTCCATGACCCACATAGGAGAGCACCCAGCCCCTCGTCCATCAGCAGCAATTACCCTGCCTAATGCGTGGCAGCATGACCCAGGAGTCAAAGACGGCCTTCTCCTCCTGAGCACGGGACTCTCTTTGCGCGACTCGCACACACATAGCCACTATTTGTTTGTCTTGGGGTGCTCATATCAGGCCCCGTGTTGCTTGCCCTTTTTTTACATTTGTTCCTCGTTGGCTGCTTTTTTTTTTTTTTTTATTCTTTCCTTCCTTCTTTCCCTTTCTCTCTGTTTCTCTCTCATTTTTTTTTTTTTTTTTTCCCTCCCTGCTCTTCCTGTTTGGATGCGCCGGCGCAGTAAACACAGTAGGCAACAGAAAACACATGCTGCCGGTATGGTAATCGCATCTCAGCCAGTTTTCAGCGAGCTCTACACTCTACGGTACGCACAGGCGTGGGAAGGCCGGGCCGTCGTTCACAAAGGGGGAAGGGGGAGATAGTGGGAGATAGCAGGCGCCGCCGCTTCAGTGTCAGGGCCGCGTTTGTCGACGGAGCAGCCGGTAAGGCCACGGCTAAAAATGCCTGTTTGCCTGCACCCGTTCTGGATAGTCTCCCTGTCAAGAGTTGGGCCGCCCGAATTTATTTTTTAACTTTATTTTTTTTTATTTTAGCGGATGTCACATGCAATAACAGAATTGTCCATGGTTCCTCTGTGTGGCACACTGGAGTCACCGGGACTCTTTTCTCTGTGTGTTGGGAGTGTAATAGATACCCTTAAAGATCCCACTGCAGGGCTGCTTGTTTATTTGGCCCCCACAAATGTTGGCTGGGATGTGAAATTATAAAAAAAGAAAAAAGAAGGCCACCAGTTTTTTTGACTTAGTTAAATGTTGAGTATAGTGGGACACACTCTCTCACACACACACGCACACACAAACAAGTGATGTGGCTGGGATGTGAAATAAAAAGAAGGCCACACACACCCACAAACAGACACACAAACATGTGCGCGCATATATACACACACACACACACACACACACACACACAAACAGACGCACAAACATGTGCGCACATATACACACACACACACACACACAAACAGACACACAAACATGTGCACGCATACACACACACACACACACACACACACACACACACACCAATCCATGTTCTCTGACGGTTACACACTACGGCCTTTAGACCCATGCCTTTTATTCTCCTTCTTGATTTCATTGTCCTTTCATAAATCCAGATGCTGTCCTCTGTCTCCCCGTTAATTATTCTCACCCAATGAATAATTAAGATGCTCATAAAAGTGTGAATCATTTAAGAAGTTCACACGGGCGATGCAGCAAGCCACCGCAGGCAGCATGTGCTCTACAAGCCCTTGCTGTAAAATCAGGGGGTCAAATCTAGAGCCACAGCTCCCTTTGTAAGCCACCCTCTCGCACCTTTTGTACACACACACACACACACACACACGCACACGCACACATGTCCAGCAAGCCCACATGTGGTTGTCTCTACATCCTCTCATACGCACAGGGTAACGTGCACAGCATCAAATGAAACAAAGTTGATGGGGATAAAGATATTTTCTTGCCTTTTTTATTTTTTTTTAAGTGGGGCATTTGAATGAACCAGATTTTTCTTCACTTGACGAATTAAGTCCTTGTCAGCAAATGAAAAAGACGTCTCCAAAAAAATATCCAGTCCAATGCCATTTAACACCATTTATTTCTTGTTTGGAATTATTTCAATTCAGTTCTTTCTTACTACACGTCAGGTTTTTTCCACCCTATTTTTTGTCAAAGTCCTCACTCTTACTTGTGTGGTAGTCAAGATTATTGTTCCAGCCTCATGATTTTTTTCCCGAATAATGGTATTTTCCGAATGCTGCTGGTAAATATTCTTTTTGCTCCAATTTTACTTGAATATATATACAAATATATATATATTTTTTATTCGCTCAGTTGGCTGTTCCTGTGGGCGAAAGATTGGAACTAGCAGAGCTTGATGGGTCCAGTAATTGTTGTGAGCATCTCCATGTCGCTCTCTTCCTGGGCCCAGTAATGCAAATGTCTCGCCGAATTAAATCAGTCAAACATCACTTCTCTCCTTCTCTCCTCTGCTTTTTTCTCTTTTTTTCCCCCTCACTTCCTCTCCTCCACTTCTGTCCTCTGCTCTGCTCTTTTCTGTCCTCCACTTCTCCTGCTCTCTGAAGAGGCCTTGAACGGGGAGAGAGAGGATGTGGCACTCGGCTCCCAATTTTAGCTCCTTTTGTGTGCTGGGCGCGGGGAGCCTTCCCGAGCCCCCCACTGGAGAGCCTTTGAAATG
>CM050207.1:31424407-31434407 GCA_027475355.1 Coilia nasus
ATGGCGCAGGCCGGGAACACAAGCTCTCACTCTGTGTCACCACTTTTCTGTGTGTGTGTGTGTGTGTGTGTGTGTGGTTGGCAGTTGTATTTTTTGTTTTTGTGTGAGGTGAGGCTGGGTACAGGCTAGGCAAAAACAGCTTCTCATGTGCGTGGTTTGTGTCAGTAGTGTTTTCACTTGCTTGACACATGGTTGACGACAGGTGAAAATGGGATTGTGTGTGTGTGCGCTTCGGTGTCTGTGTGTGTATGTGCATGTGTGAGTGTGTCCGTGTGTCTGTCCTTGTGTGTGTATGCATGTTGTGTTTTTTGTGCTGGTGGAACAGAGTACTGAAGTGATGAAGGGGGAAAAAGTACCATAGATTATTAACAGACTGTAAGCAGTCTGGGTAAATACTCAGCATGCATTCCTCAATGATTCAGAGAGCCCCCTACCCCCCAATCCCATCACTCCCCTTTCAAAGTAATGCAGTGCCTTTCTAGGGGGAAGAAACACTCTCACACACACACACACACACACACACACACACACTCCTGTGCATATGCACACAGACTTGGCCTATTACAGCTTGGCATGTTTTAATTGATCTGGGTCATTTTCCTTCATTAAATGCCAGATTAAATCTCAGCGCCAGAGAAATGTGAAACTGTCTCATTCTCTCTCTCTCTCTCTCTCTCTCTTTCTCTCTCTTTCTTTCTCTCTCATTCTTTCTCTCTGGCTTTCTCTCTCTCCTTACTACTTTCCGCTCTCTCTTTGTATTTCTTTTTTTCGTCTTTCGTTTTAGAGCATGCGGTATTGCCTTGGTGTGTGTGTGTGTTTTTTTTTTTTTTTTTTTGTCTTTCCCAACGTGTGTGTTTCAGGGGGTGTGTGGGTTGAGCACTATGACAGGATCTTTTTAGCCTTTGTCTAAGTACTCTTTCTGTGTGTGTGTGTGTGTGTGTGTAATAGTAGCAAAGGCATGCATGTCACAGGCCTCTGCACTCTTACTGCCTCTTACGCTAGAACTGTCGAGTGTGTGTGTGTAAGAGAGTGGGAACGCCTGAAAGAGAGTGAGTGTGTGTGTGTGTGTGTAAAATGTGGGAACGTCAGAGTCAGAGAGTGTGTGTGTGTACCCCTTGTGTGTGTAGTATCTGCCCATGTACAGAGCAACCATTGACTATCAACCACATTCAATCAATAACAAATATGGCCTTCTCTGCGGCCGCTTAATATTCCCCGCTCTCTCTCTCTCTCCCTCCCTCAGGACTGTACTCACAGAGCAGTCATTTTCCCCGTGCAGGTGGCCCATTTCAGATGTGCCTCTGCCATTCTCCGCACCACCCGACCCCACTCCAAGTGATTTTTGGCCCTCGTCCCCTCCCGTCCCCCAGCACTCTTGTTCTTTGTGTATGCTCGATCTTCATCCCCATCATTTACTTGTCCACCCGAACCCCCGAACCCCCGTCTGCTGTTGGCAGATTTTTTTTTTTTTTTTTTCTGTGTTTTAGATGTGGGCTCACACACCACCACCAGCCAATCCCATTTTGTGGGCACTGTTTTTAAAAAAAAAAAAAAAAGCTAGAAAGAAAGAAAGAAAGAAAGAAAGCAACAAAAAAAAGTGTGGCAATTTGGTTGTCCGTAATGGTAATCTCTGTGTTTTGCCATCATGTATGATTTCGGTGAGTGCTTTTTGCAACCCCCCAACCCTACCCTACCCTACCCCTCCCCTCCCCCACCACACCCTCACCCCCCTTCGCTGTCTCCTTTTGTACGTGCGACTGCTTATCTGAGGCCGTAATGGCCGTGATGTGTGTAGAGGCGAGGAGCGGAGCGGAGTGGTGCGGCGCTTTTTCTACCACACAGCCGGTCCGAGTCCCCCTTTTCCCTTTGTCAGTGGGAAGACGCAAGTGTTAATTAGAGAACGCCCAGGCCTTCTGTAGACTGGCATCCCCTTTTAGTAATGAAATAATGGCAGAGATGGAAAGTGCTGCTCATTGCACATTGCTGACTTCAATTACAGCCAAGATCTCTCTCTCTCTCCTCTACCTCTCTGTCACTCTTTTTTCTCTCTCACATACTCAGTCTCTCTCTTTCCCCATCATTTCTCTTTCTCACTTGTCCTCCTACTATGCACTCGTTATTCCTGCCTTTTGCTTTTAGATGAAGACTTTTCTTTATTTTTTTTTCTTTCTCATGCACTGCGTTCACTTTACTGCCACCATCCCCACCACCGCCCAACTCCTGCACGACCTTTGGACAAATACATAAAATGTTGTCCAGGGCGAAACGAGCATCATTTCCTCAAATGTGAATACAGATCTACTGTAGCCTCTGCCTGTGACTCTGACAGCTTTGCATTCGTGCCGAGCAACTAAGTGCTGTGCTCTTTGCTAGTTGGAGGGATTTTTTTTTCTCCCTGCTCTTTTCTCATTCTGCCCTCCAAAAATAAAGTCTCTGTCAGATGCTGATGTCCAGTGTGTAGGTTTGCATTTTAGAGCCAGCCTGCAAGAGATGGCAATTACACTGTCTAGACACTGTCTGTGATATTTTACATTTTTGTTCAGCTGTGTTAAATATAAATTGATGTGAAGTTTCTTGAAATGTGTCGCACATCGAGATATTGCTAATGCTATGTCTGTGTTAAAATTTAAAATAAAATCTTTCTCCTAAGGGAGACATAAGTGAGACAAGAACAGATTGAGAAGGAAAAAGATAAACAGATTGAGAACAAAAAAATATTTTGAGATCCCCAAAAATTGAACTTGAAGGCTGTTTCTCAACAGAGTTCAATTTAATCCAGTTTAATCTAAACAGAGCTCAATTTAATCCAGTTTAATCTAAACAGAGCTCAATTTAAGATCTCAAAACACTGTTTTTTTCCTCTCAGTCTTTCTCCTTGGAGGAACTCGGGAGATACAGCTGATATCTTGAGAGCTGATGTATTTCTCATCAGACCAAGAAAAGCCTTTTTTGTAAACAATAAATTCTCCCCTGGGAGATATCAAGACAATTACATGCTGAGTTAATAATAATAATTATTATTATTATTAATGAGTTGTAAGCAAATAATTAGTATACTGTGGTTAAGAACTGGTATTTTA
The DNA here is from genome assembly GCA_027475355.1 of Coilia nasus. Taxonomy (NCBI): domain Eukaryota; kingdom Metazoa; phylum Chordata; class Actinopteri; order Clupeiformes; family Engraulidae; genus Coilia; species Coilia nasus. Next base: position 31,427,488 of record CM050207.1, read on the forward strand.
GCTAATTTGCTAACATCTCTCTCTCTTCTCTTCCCTTCTTTCTCTCTCTCTCTCTCTCTCTCTCTCTCTCTCTCTTTCTCTCTGTCTGTCTCTCTTTCTCTCTCTATCTCATTCTCTCTCTCTTCTCTTCCCTTCTTTCTCTCTCTCTCTCTCTCTCTCTCTCTCTCTCTCTCTCTCTCTCTCTCTCTCTCTCTCTCTCTCTCTCTCTCTCTCTCTCTGTCCTTTTCTCTGTCTCTCAGGGTTGATCCTATCCCCTATGACACGCCCAAACCAGGGGGTCACACGCGGTTTGTGTGCGTGTCCGACACGCACTCGCGGACAGATGGCATCCAGATGCCGTATGGCGACGTCCTGCTGCACACGGGCGACTTCACCGAGCTTGGCCTCCCCTCCGAGGTCAAGAAGTTTAACGACTGGCTAGGTACAGCACCTCAGTTAACCCCGACTCACCCCCGCTTAACCCCTCACACTGTGTCTCGGTGTGTGCGTGTGTGTGTGTGTGTGTGTTTTGAATGTCGGGACTAGTTGGTGTGCTGAGCTCCTTGATGGCTTTGCAGGGTCTGGGGTGTCTGTCACTTGGACAAGCGTGTGGCTATGACCTCTCCTGCAGTATGACTGGACTCCAGACTATCCACCACTTGGGTGACAGATATATATATATATATATATATATCTGTCTCTCTCGCTCTCTCTCTCTCTTGCCAAAGCTTACACATGACTAAACAAACAGATACAATATCTTATAAAACTTAATCACTGATGCTAAGCTAGCTAGTTAACTAAAGGAAATAACACTTATCTTAAAATAATATTACAGTAATAATCATTATTATAAATCCAGTTTTAAAAGGAAACTTAAATGTCTTAAACATACATTGTTAAATCTAAACACTCTCTTTCTCCCTCTCTCCCTCTCTCTCTCTCTTTCTGTCTGTCCCTCTATCACTCTCACACATACACACTGACAGCCCCTATCACTTTCTTATCTTTTTTTCATTCTATTACTTCCTATTATTCCTACATTTATCCATATGTAAATATCTAACTTTCTCAGAGTTTCTTACAAATTCTGTGTGTGTGTGTGTGTGTATATATTTGTTTGTGTTTATGTGTGTGCCGCACGTCTTGTCAGGGTGTGTATTTTAAGGTATTTAAAACACTATCGCTGTCTACTCATCTTCTTCTTCTTCTTTTTCTGTGATTGAATTTTTTAGCCCTCTCCCTCCTCACAGGCGATAGCGAGACGTGGGCTGTAGCGTGTGTTTATTTGCGACACGCGTAGCACATTGCCTCTCTTGTTCCGCTAATTAAGCTCACTTCAGTCCCATCATTCTCTCTGTCTCGCTGTCTCTCTCTCTCTCTCTCTCTCTCTCTCTCTCTCTCTCTCTCTCTCTCTCTCTCTCTCTCTCTCTCTCTCTCTCTCTGATACCACGTTCTCTATTTTCTCATTCTCCTTTGTTTTTGTCCTCTGTTGTTTTTTTTTTTCTCATAAAAAGGAATTAAATTTGTGATATATTTTTAAGCTGTCACTGATGAACCCCATTAGTTTTTTTAAGATTTATATATTTATATATTTTTGGTCTTGTTTTCCTTCCCAATCTATTACTCATTATCTGAACTAAATGAAAAAGAAGTGTATTTTTGGGATGTCAAGCACAGGCGCTGACAAATTTGTGAAATCAGGACCATTTTATAGCTTTTGTTCGTTCTTGTTCACTCATCTTTCTCTTTGCGTTTTCTCTATCTGTCTCACACACACGCACGCACACACACACACACACACACACACACACACACACACACACACACACACACACACTGTCATCAGAGTTTGTTTAGCAAAGTGCACGGGGGGCAGAGGTGTAGTATTCATCAGAAATGAGAGAAGCATGTGGTGCATTGTGGGTCATGTTGTTGAGTAGCCACCTCTCACTGTAGTTCTTGCAGTGACTCACTCATGGCGTGCGCTATGTCACCGAGTGACTCGCTCATAGCGTGCGCTAAAAAGACATGGCCAGCATCTCAAGGCTGCCACCACACGTCTGTCTGTCTGTATATGCCTTGTGTCTGTCTGTCTGCCTGTCTGTCTGTCTGTCTGTCTGTCTGTCTGTCTGTCTGTCTGTCTGTCTGTGCCTTGTTGTGTCTGTCTGTCTGTCTGTCTGTGCCTTGTTGTGTCTGTCTGTCTGTCTGCCTGTCTGTCTGTGTCTTGTTGTGTCTGTCTGTCTGTCTGTCTGTGCCTTGTTGTGTCTGTCTGTCTGTCTGTCTGTCTGTCTGTCTGTCTATGCCTTGTTGTGTCTGTCTGTCTGTCTGTCTATGCCTTGTTGTGTCTGTCTGTCTGTCTGTCTGTCTGTGTCTTGTTGTGTCTGCCTGTCTGTCTGTCTGTCTGTCTGTCTGTGTCTTGTTGTGTCTGCCTGTCTGTCTGTCTGTCTGTCTGTCTGTGTCTTGTTGTGTCTGCCTGTCTGTCTGTCTGTGCCTTGTTGTGTCTGTCTGTCTGTCTGTCTGTCTGTCTGTGTCTTGTTGTGTCTGTCTGTCTGTCTGTCTATGCCTTGTTGTGTCTGTCTGTCTGTCTGTCTGTCTGTCTGTGCCTTGTTGTGTCTGTCTGTCTGTCTGTCTGTCTGTGTCTTGTTGTGTCTTGTTGTGTCTGTCTGTCTGTCTGTCTGTCTGTCTGTCTGTCTGTGTCTTGTTGTCTCTGTCTGTCTGTCTGCCTGTCTGTCTGTCTGTGCCTTGTTGTGTCTGCGTCTGTGTGTCACTCCTGTGGCCCTGTCCTGCCCTGCTCTAAAGACACACCCACCGTCTCAAGGCTGCCACACTGCATGCCTCGCATGCCTCAACTCACACACGACTTTCTGTCTGTCTATCTGTGCGTCTGTCTGTTTCTCTGTGTCTGTCTGTGATTTGTTGTCTGTCTGTCTGTCTGTCTGTGTCTTGTTGTGTGTGTCTGTCTGTCTGTCTGTGTGTGTGTGTTTTGTGTGTCTGTCTGTTTTGTCTGTGTGTGTGTGTCTGTCTGTCTGTGTGTCACTCTGTGTCCCTGTCCTGCACTGCTCTCACTACACGTCTCTGTGCTAAAGGTGTCAGACCTGCATAGCAAGGGGACACGCTCGGGCCAGTCCACCTCTGTGTTTGCTACTTCAGAAGGGGTGGAACTGAGGAGTTCAAACGCAAACTAATCTCAGAAGTTTTTATTTTGCGTTACACACACAGGCACACCCATGCAAACACAAACACACCCTCTCCCTCCCTCCCCTTTACCCTGACTCTTACCCTCATCTTGATCGTCTGTCTGCGCTGAAGTTTTAGACATTTTGTGTGAGAGTGTGAGTGCGCTGCCTGTCAAGAAGACGGAGAGTGTGTGCGTTTTAATAGCTCCCCCCAATCTCCCTGAGATTAACACATCAATCCTGGCCCGGGTGCCTCTCTGGCCTTTATTTATCTCTTTAGCTGCTCCTGATGCATGACGCGCTCTCATTAGGCCCACAGCACGCCCAGACATCACTCAGCAGCATCCACACTCACCAGTACTGCTGATCACTGTCATTTACACACACACATACACACACACATACACACACACACACACACACACACACACACACACACACACACACACACACACACACACACACATACACACATTGCTGTGTGTGTGTGTGTGTTTGGGTGTACGTGGGTGTGTGTGTGGGTGCTTGTGTGCCTGTGTGCATGCGTGCCTGTTGTATATATGTGTGTGTACGTGGTGTTTGTGTGTGTCAGTGAGTAACCTGTGAAAACATTGTGATATTTACCTGTGTGGTGTAAAAGTGTGTGTGTTTACGTTAGGGATGTACGGATCCAGCTTTTTTGATTCTGATTCATAAATGTAATAAATTGTTATTTATACAATATCATTAAAATATGTTCCAGGAATGTTATTGTGTTGTATTTCCCCGCCTAAATGAGCTCAGTTTCATAGCCTGTCATTTTTCTAATAGCACGAATAAAATCCATGTTTTAATACATCTACACCTTGCATCTGCACACAGAATAGCTAAAGCTTGTCAATTCTATGCAAGCTACTTGCAGCATTCACATGCACAGTATCCTAGCGTATGGCGTTGTTTCGGTCATGGTGATGAGTTGGAGGGAGCTGATTGGATCATGCATCGGCTAAGTTTTAAGATACCCGATACAGCCATTTTGTCCACATGGGGACAGATATCCGATCCAAATATTGGCTCTGTGCATCTCTAGTGTACGTATGCCCGCATGCTGGTTGTGTTTGGCAGGGGCCAGACAGGGAAGAGGCCAGTGATGGGCTTTAGACTGGCACCTGGCAGGACAACAAAGAGACAGACAGACAGGACAGGGTGGCGCCACCGTGCCCCCTGAACTTTAGAGAGAGACACAGTGTGTGTGTGTGTGTGTGTGTGTGTTTGTGTGTGCATGCAGGCACAAGTGAAAGTTATTTAGCATCAGCTGTGTGTCAGGGCTTAGGTGATGCTTGTACTGCCTTTTTCCATTGGGCTTGAAAGTGACCGTGTGTGTGTATGTGTGTGTGTGTATGGGGTATGTGCACGCATGTCATCCCAAGCCGGCCATGTTCCTGCCATACCTCCTGTCACAGGGGATTGAAATACAGTGTCAGGGTGGGAGTGTGTGTGTGGGGGGGCATGGCGGGGGTGATCAGGGGGTGAGAGCAGTCAGTAGTGCTCACCACCTCTTTAGCCAATTGCTGCTGCTACAGAAGTCCAGGCTAATCTGTACTATTTATTTGTTTGTTTGTTTGTTTGTTTGTTTGTTTGTTTGTTTGTGTATTTATTTATGTGTCTAGCATCATACTGATTTGTACCTGACGTAGCAACAAACAAAAAAACAGTTAAATACATGCTCTCCTTCTCATATACTCGTGGAAGTAGAGAAGGGATGTGGAGTTTTGTGTGTGTGAAGTGGGTTTTGATGTCTGTATTTAGCTTGATGTCTGTATCATAGTTTGCCCTAAAGCTATTTAGACTGAGTGTCTCTATTTAGACTCTCTCTGTCTTTCTTTCTCTCCCTCTCTTTCTTTATTTCCCTCTCTCTCTCTCTCTCTCTCTCTCTCAATATGCCTGCCTCCAGTTCTGTCTTGTTGTAACTGATTGCTTTTATTTTGAAACCTAGTGTAACATAAACAGCTATGTATCATTCTGAGGTCTGCCATGCCCTCTGGCAGCCTGGTGCTCTGGACTAAATGGTGCAGAGAGTGGAATTGAGCTTTTTTCCCCAAAAGAGACACTTTCTTCCCCCAAGTTCTCTCTCAGTCCTTTCATTTTTCTTTAATTCCACCATTTTCTTTAATTCCACCATGTCTGCAACGTTTGTTGCAACCCTTCAGACCGTTTATTTCATTCACAGCACAGCTATAGTTTCGAACTGTCTTAAGTGTTGCCTTCTAAGATGCATTTGTATTTGGAATGTGCATTTAAAATCAGCTTGGAATAGTAACTGTGAAACCCGCGTTTGTAATCCAGAATGATTTTTGTAATAACCATTCAGTAGAGACTGATAATTTGAAGTGATTACTCTTTTTTTGGGGTTGCTTTGTGCTAAGATTTGCAACCACAGTAGTGTTCAGCATGGTTAACTCTTAACAACCTAAGATGAGTTAGTGCTTTGTGAATGGTCATCTGGTGTAGGTCATTTTCCTCCTTATTTGCATGGCTTCCCTAATAATAATATAATAATAATATTTACTTGTATAGCACAACTCATACAAGATGCAACTCAAAGTGCTTTAAAGTTTGGCAAGAAAAACACAAGACAACATTTCTTTCAGTCCAGTGGCGCCGGAGCAGACGAACATAATAATGCGATGTCCCGTTTATGCAGGCTCTCACATGACGTAATAATGCGATGTCACAACGACGCAAGCGTCTTACTCTTATTGGAGCCAGCGTACGAAACTCCCAGTTATTGTTTGACAGCCGCAATTGAATTTTATGTGCGCGCAGTGTCAAGCAGTAATGTGGCTGTTTTTTTGTTTTTTTTTGTAATCAGACATAATCGCCCTGTTTTTGTCTCCGGATGCCAATGTTGGTGACTTTTTACCTTCTTTTTAAGTGTCGTCTTTTCCTCAGCTTGTAGAAGTAATCAGTAGGCTTTTTGTAGCTCCGGCTGGCTGTTATGAAAACGTTCGGCGGTGACAATAAATCGCTCCCACTGGGTCGCGGGAAAATGGAGCAGGCTGGAAGTAATTACGTCGCGGCCACTGACATACATGAGCAGCGGTACCGACCCAGCCCGGCTCGGCCCAATACAGAACTACACCACACACACACACACACACACACACACACACACACACACACACACACACACACACACACACACAAGGGCCCTGGTCTAGTTCTGCTGATGCTTTTGGAGGGCTCTATGCAGATGGCTGTGTAATGATGTTAGGCATTCTGTGTGGGTCAGGGAGAAGAAAGGATCTGTGTGTGTGTGTGTGTCTCATTAGATAAGACAGGGATTTATGAGCCAGCAATGGCCCCCGCTCTCACCAGGCGCTAATTTAGGGGAGTGAGTGGAGAGTGCAAGAGAGACGTACACACACACACACACACACACACACACACACTCCAGCAGAGGCAGGGTGGTGTGCACAGGACAGGGGTGACTGGATGTGCAGCAGGCTCTAGTCCAGCCAGTGATACTTCTTTTAGAATTCACAGACTCCTCCCACCACCACCACCACCACCACCACCTCTTTTAAAATAAATTTCTCAGTGTGGTAAATTTCTACTAATTATTTTAAAAAATCTTTTTGCACTTCTTGGTTTGTTTTGTCTTTACTCATTTAATCAAGTGTAAAGAGCTTTTTTTTTAAAAGACATGTATCATACAAGGCCTGGAAAATATAATTTTCCATGCTGTTTGGCATTTAACAGCTTGAAGAAAAATCTCAAAAA
>CM050207.1:31441907-31559407 GCA_027475355.1 Coilia nasus
GCCCATTTATACCCTGTCTGTATCACTCTCTCTCTCTCTCTCTCTGTCTCTTTCTATCTCTTAGCCGCTCTCTCTGCCTTTTTTTCAGTCTGTCTTTCTCTCCTCCCCCTCTCCGCTCTTGTGTGTGTGTGTGTGTGTGTGTGTGAGCATCAATCTTTAGAGTCCTGACACAGTAGCTGTATTGCGTGGCGTCGGGGGCTGTTTGATGTGGGTCAGGGCTTAAGGCTGGGGGGGGGGGGGGGGGGGACGTTTTCATTGCGTTTTCATTGCAGAAGGTGCGCTGTCCCAGCTTGAGGGGCATGATCAGAAGCCAATGATTCACTTTAAACATGTAATGTATGTTGATTTTAGCAATGTGGGTTCTAGTTTAGATGGGTCGGATGCAGCGACAGTTGCCCTATTTAAAAAGAATAACGTAAAAAGCGTTTGTTGGGCTGAACTAGCAATGTATACAAAAACATCCTGTAGTTCAATGTCAGAAGGTAGAAACAGTTGCATTACACACAGCCTACACTGCAGACGATTTTTACCCCAAAGTATATCCCACAACAACCTGTTTGTAAAAGTTTGACGCTGTTGTGAGATGTCACGTCGTTAAATTGACCCATTTAAGCGATACGGAGCAGAACATGAAAAAATAGAAGGAGCTGCAAATAAACTTGAGACAACTGCGCAATTATTCGCTTAAAACATGCCATATGTTGATTTTAGCAATGCGTGTTGTTACTGAGGGGAGCTGAAAGCAGCTGCTCTTTAATTAATTAAGAATAATGAAAGCCTTCAAGAAGTAGCCTACTAGCCATACAGACAGTTTAATGGCAAAGGATAGAGACAATTGCACAACAGCCAGCCTACAGTACAAGCTAATCAAATCACAATTTATTCGACAGCAACCAGTTTGGAAAGGTTTGAAGTTGTTGTTATGTGCAGCGCAAGGTGAATGGGCGACGACGTCATCGTTTTCAAAAGGTTGCGTTTTGCCTGTCTACACGAAAACGAAACGGCGGCGTTGTCAGACTTTCTCACTTTGGAACCCGTTCTCAAAAGTTATCGTTTTCGGTCACCCAAAACGCCGGCGCCGTGTGGACGGAAGGCCAAAACGCAAACAAACTTTACCGTTTTCACCCGAAAACGTTGTCGTGTGGACGGGCCCTAAGACTATGCTGCTGAACCGCCGGCTAAAACACGCACCCCTCTCATCCCCTCCCCTCCCCCACCCCCACCCCCCTTTCTCATGTCAGCAGCCAGTGCCAGCCAACACTGGAATATGTCAACATAAAGCCGCTTAAAAACGCTCTCTGTGAAGGTGTGTGCGCATGAGTGTGTGTGCGTGTGTGTGTGCGTGTCCACTTTCCATAGAGGAAAAACCTGTCCCCATGCTGATTTTTGTCACTTAAGCACTTTCTATTCATTTATTCATTCTGCAAAGGTCACACACTCCGCTTATGAATACACTGAAAGTGGTGGTGTGTGTGTGTGTGTGTGTAGATAGGTGGGTGTATGCATGAGTAGTATAAATTTCAATCTATGGAAATGGAGAGCACCGGCCACTAAACTCAATGCATTCACAAAATGCTAAGCCTATTGAATGCATTAATGCCAGAGCTAATATGTCATTGGCCTGCTGTAAGTGAGTTTACTGAGGGGATGCAGAAAGCGAGGAGGACAGGAGAGTCCACGTGTGTGTGTGTGTGTGTGTGTGTGTGTGTGTGGAGGGGAGGGTTGAAGGGGGGGGGGGGGGGGGGGGTTAACATGGTAAGATGAGTGTGTGTGTGTGTGTGTGTGTGTGTGTGTGTGGAGGGGAGGGTTGTAAGGGGGGGGGGGGTTAACATGGTAAGATGAGTGTGTGTGTGTGTGTGTGTGTGTGTGTGTGTGTGTGTGTGTGTGTGTGGAGGGGAGGGTTGTAAGGGGGGGGGGGGGGGGTTAACATGGTAAGATGAGTGTGTGTGTGTGTGTGTGTGTGTGTGTGTGGAGGGGAGGGTTGTAAAGGGGGGGGGGGGGTTAACATGGTAAGATGAGTGTGTGTGTGTGTGTGTGTGTGTGTGGAGGGGAGGGTTGTAAGGGGGGGGGGGGTTAACATGGTAAGATGAGTGTGTGTGTGTGTGTGTGTGTGTGTGTGTGTGTGTGTGGAGGGGAGGGTTGTAAGGGGGGGGGGGGGGTTAACATGGTAAGATGAGTGTGTGTGTGTGTGTGTGTGTGTGTGTGTGTAACATGGTAAGATGAGTGTGTGTGAGTTTGTTTTCTTGCTCCACTCATTGGCGTAGCACCACCGATGTGGCAGAAATTCCCAGCCTGCCCTCTTTCAGGAAGTGGCCTTTTGTTCCGGAACATCCTGGCGCTTTTGTCAGGGGCACTGCACTGCCGCTCCAGAGGGGCGGGCCACACACACACACACACACACACACACACACACACACTCTTCCACTCTCCTGCGCTCCTCCCACCCCCCCCCCCCCCCATCTTGCTCTTAGTACGTTCTTTTTTGTTTTTTTATATTATCTCTCACTCTCGTTCTGTCTTACACACACAGTTTGTCTGTTTCTCACACACACACATCTCTCTTTCTCTTTCACACAGTCTGTATTTTTCTGTCTATCAGACAAACGCCTGTCAAATTCAAATTCAAAAAAGCTTTATTGGCATGACTGTACAATACTACCAAAGTATTAATAACTGTAACAAAAAGTAAGAAGGATTTAAAAAAAAGTATATGGAAAGGCAAATGGAAAAGAAGAAACAAAACGAATGTAATAAACAGGGTGGGAAAAAGCAGCTGTGAGTTAATAATTGGAGTACGTATACTTGACTGCTCTTTTAAAATGTGGCAGGAGTTTCTAAATTTGGTCTCTGTCTCAGACCGACAAACACACACGCACCTCCTCTTCTTACACACCTGAAATGTGACTCACTGACAACACTGTGTGTGTTTTGCTCAGTGCTTTTTTCCCTAAATTAGATGTTTGGTTGTTCTTCCTTATGGCTTGGGTCCACAGTTTGTCATTTAAACATGCTTGGCTGTAGTCTCCTGACCTCTGTGTGTGTGTGTGCGTGTGTGTGTGTGTGCGTGTGTGTGTGTGTGTGTGTGTGTGTGTCTGTGTGTGATAAAGTAGAAGAAAAAGCACATGTTTTTGTCCTGCGGAGTGCCCTTTCAGGAGCATTAAAGGGCCATTCATCTGGCCCCACGGCCCTGTCTCTGCTCTGTCTCTGTCAGCAAGGTGCCTGCGACTCAGACTATCAAGGACAACAGGGCGGGACGAGGTGTGTCTGTGTGTGCTGTGCTGTTTGTGTGTGTGTGTGTGCTTGTGTGTAGGTCTGTGTGACAGATTGAGAGGCTGTCGGAGGGTCTGAAGCAGCAAAGCCGTGTGTGTGTGTGGAACAGATTGAGAGGCTATCTGGGTTGTGTGTGTACATTAGTGTGTATGTGTGTGTGTGTGAATGAGTGTGTATTGGCACATATGTTCGTGTGTAAAGCTGGGGAGAGTGTGAGGGGTATTTGAAGGATGTGGTGTGGTGGGGCGAGGTGCTGTCTGGTGGTTGAGAGCTACGTGCTTGTGTTAATCTCCCTTCAAGGCCGGCCTGGCGGGGCTGGGATTGTGTGTGTGTGTGTGTGTGTGTGTGAGAGAGAGAGAGAGAGAGTGACGGCTGGGCCGCTACAGTAAGCCATTGAGGTCATGTGACACGTGGGGTTCACACAGGGTGAGTGTGTCTGCTGTCAAAGAGCACCATAGATCACCACTACTCAGTCCAGTGTGTGTGTTGGTGTTAGAGTGCACATGTGTCTATTTAACGGCTGGGTACAGTTCAGACATACAGCTTGCTGGAGAATGATGTTTGTCCATGGCGAGAGAGTTCAATAGGACTCTTTGCTTCAAAGTTTTCAGAAAGCTTTTGTGCTGTGTGTTCGCACACACTAACGTGGTGTGTGTGTGTGTGTGTGTGTGCGCGTGCGTGCGTGAGTGAGTGCGTGCGTGCGTGTGTGTGTACTTGCATAGTGACCTTGGTAGTGTGACTCTACTGAGTGTCTGATGCTCACAGCAGACTTTTAGCCCAGTGGTGTGGGCCACACAAAGCTCCATGCCCCCACACCCAGTCCCCCCCAGACCATAGGAGCAGATGCAGGCCTTCCTTCCTGGCCCACAGCCACTGCACACACGTGGGGTGATAGTGGTGGGTGTGTGTGTGTGTGTGTGGTGGTAGTGGTGTGTGTGTGTGTGTGTGTGTGTGTTTGTGTGTGGTGGTAGTGGTGTGTGTGTGGTGGTAGTGGTGTGTGTGTGGTGGTAGTGGTGTGTGTGTGTGTGTTTGTGTGTGGTGGTAGTGGTGTGTGTGTGGTGGTAGTGGTGTGTGTGTGGTGGTAGTGGTGTGTGTGTGTGGTGGTAGTGGTGTGTGTGTGTGTGTGTGTGTGTGTGTGTGTGTGTGTGGTGGTAGTGGTGTGTGGTGGTAGTGGTGTGTGTGTGTGTGTGGTGGTAGTGGGGTGTGTGTGGTGGTAGGGGTCGCAGTGCTGTGTGTATGTCTGTGTGTGTGTAGTAGTGGTGTGTCTGTGTACATGTTTGTGTATGTATGTGTGTGTGTGTGGTGGTAGTGGTGTGTGTATGTGTGTGTCTGGTGGTGGTGTGTGTGTGTGTGTGTGTAAGGTGGTAGTGGTGTGTGTGTATGTGTGTGTGTGTATGTGTTTATGTGGTGGTAGTGGTGTGTGTGTGTGTGTGTGGTGGTAATGGTGTGTGTGTGTGTGTGTGTGTGATTGGGCTGGGGGAGTGTGTGCGGGGCCCTGCGTGACTGTGCCTGGGCCAGCGCTGGATAAATATTTCTGTGCGTCTCTAATGGGGCTCCCGTTGCAGGCGCCAGGCCCCCACTCGCTCGCATTTGTCTTGGCCCCGTGCCCCTCACTAGCCCCCCGCCGCCCCCCTACACCCCTCTCCCCTCCGCCCCCCACTACTGCACACACACACACAAACACACACACTCATACATACATACATACATATATACACACACACATGCATACACACAAACACACATGCATATACACATATATGCATACACACACAGCCTCCCTCCTCTCCATGGCTCCACTTGGTAATGTGAAAATCCCCCCCCCCCCCCAACACAGTGTGGGGGGCAGCACGAGAGCGGAGTGTAGCACTGGCTGTGCCCAAAGAGAAGTATGTGTGTGTGTGTGTGTGTCTGTGTGTGTGTGTCTGAGGAGGGAGGACAGAAAGAAAACAAAAAGTGTGTGTGTCTATGTATGACCACATGTGTACATGTACAAGTGCATGTGCATGTTTGTGCAAAAGAAGGAAAAAAAAAAATACTGTGTGTGTGTGTGTGTGTGTGAGTGTAGTACATGAGTGTGGTATGCTCCCCAGCTTTCAAAATGCATTCAAACTGTGTGTGTGTGTGTGTGTGTGTGTGTGTGTGTGTGTGTGTGTGAGGAGAGAGGACAGAAAGAAAACAAGAAGAGTGTGTGAGTGTGTTTGTGTATGAGCACATATGCTTGTGTGTGTGTGTGCCTGCGTGTGTGTGTGTGTGTGTGTGTGTGTGTGTGTGCATATATACATGTGCATGTGTATATTTGTACAAAAGGACAAAAGGAGAAGGAAAAAGAAAATTGCTGTGTTTGTGTGTGTGTGTGTGGTAGAGGAGTGTAGTATGCTGCCCAGCTTTCAAAAGGCATTCGAACAGTCTGTGTGTGTGTGTGTGTGTGTGTGTGTGTGTGTGTGTGTGTGTGCATGCATGTTTGTGATTCAGAGAAAAGGAAAAATGTGAGCTTGATGGGAGAAAGAAGAAAAAGATTGATGGAGATTTTGTCTGTGTGAGAGAGAGAAGCTAAAGCAGAAAGAGAGAGGGAGGGAGGGAGAGAGGGAGGGAGAGAGGGAGGGAGAGAGAGGGAGAGAGAGAAGGAGAGAGAGAGAGGGAGGGAGAGGGGCGGATGAAGTCTTCTTTCACAAGTCTGGTCTGCAGGAGTGACTGGCATGGCCCAAGGATTCCTCCAGGGTCGGCTGTGAGTAATGAATGACTGAAGATGGCCAGGAGAGGACGGCTGCCTTTGGCACACGCAAACACACTGCACACACGCCACGCCACACACAAACACAACACCACTGTACACACAAACACTTGCACACACACACACACAGCTCACCCACACAAGCCTTGCCACACACACACACACACACAACATCACTGCACACACAAACACAGCTCACCCACACAAGCCTTGCCACACACACAACATCACTGCACACACAAACACAGCTCACCCACATAAGCCTTGCCACACACACACACACAGACAACACCACTGCGCACACAAACACTTGCACACACACAGCTCACCCACACAAGCCTTGCTACACACACAGCACAAAGACACACACATACTCAACACCCACCATAAATGCACATCACACTGCAGACGTGTCATGCTACACACACTGCACACTCCACAAACACTGCACACACACACACACACACACACACACACACACACCGCAAAATGCCTGCACACCCATTGCACACACTCCTCATTGCAGACGTGCTATTCTGCACAAACAAGCTTTTATGCAGAAAAAGCACACTACACACACACACACACACACACACACACTACACACACACACTACACACACACACACACACAGCAGAGGCGCGGTGCTGCTCGGCCTCGTTTGGATCCTCTGTGGCGGCGATATTACACTCGTACATTTCCCCTCTGACAGGCCCACTGGCGCCCATTACAGCACTGAGAAGGGGCAGTCCACAGGCCTTGTTCTCTCTCTCTCTCTGTCTCTCTTTTTCTTTCTCTCTCTCTCTCTCTCTTTCTCTCTCTCTCTCTCTCTCATTTTCTTTCTCTCTCTCTCCCTGTTGTTTTCTCAGTCTTTCTCTTTTCCCCATCTTTTTCTCTCTCTCTATCTCTCTCCCCCTGTTATCCTTCTCTGTCTCTTTTATTTTCTCTCTTTCTCGCTCTCTCTCCCCCTCTCTTTCTCTCTCTCTCTGTCTCTCCTCCCTCATTCTCTCTCTTTCTCTCCACCCCCCGCCTCCCTCTCTGTCTCTCTCACTGTCCCTGTCTATCGTTTTCTCTCTCATTTTGTATCTGCCTGTCTCCTCTCTTCTTCTCTCAGGGCCCTCTGTCTTTATGCATTTCTGTTGCTCTCTCTCTCTCTCTCTCTCTCTCCTTCTGTGTTTGTGTTTGCCTCTTTCTTTCTCCATCTCTGTGAGGCCCTCTCTCTCTCTTCATCTCTCTCCTCTCCTCTCCTGTCTCTCTCCTCTCCTGTCTCTCTGTCTGTCTGTCTCACTCTCACACTCAGTCTCCTCTTTTTCTTTGTGGACTCTCTCTCTCTTTGTCTCTCTGTTGTTCTGTCTTTCCCCTCCTATCTGCCTCTCTCTTTTCTCTCTCTCTCTCTCTCATTCTCTCTCTTTCTCCCTCCCTCTCTCTCTCCCTCCCTCTTTCTGCCATGCCAGGTGGAGTGCGGGTGGACCACTGGCTTCCACGGCGATGATGCTGCCTTCTCTGCTCCTCTCCTCTGCTCCACTCCTCTGCTCCACTCCTCTGCTCTCCTCTCCTCCTCTCTTCTGCTCTGCTCTCCTCTCCTCCTCTCTTCTGCTCTGCTGCCTTCCTCTCCTCCTCCACTCCTTCTCTTCTCTAGTCCATGGCTGCTCCACTCCTCTGCTCCCCTCCTCCTCCCATCCTCTCCACTCCTCCTCTCCTCTGCTGCACTCTGCTCCGGGGCCGCCCAGCTTGGCAGCACTTCAGTGCGGCTTTAGGCTGCAGCGATCATGTAGTCAGGTTACTGATAGAGGGGGATTTGCTGGGCCGTAGCCTATACAGACTTCATGGAGCCTGTAGGCTGAGCGCGGGGGGGTTAGGGGGTGGGGTGGGGTGGGGTTGGGTGGGGTGGGGTGGGGTTGGCGGTTGGTGGGGGTGTATGGGTGTATGGGTGTGGGAGTCGTCTCTCTCAAATGTGTTTCCCAGGCTGAGTCAGTGGGTTGACTGAATGGGTTTTAAATGGCGGATTTGTCATCGCCTTCGCCGCCCAGCTATGGTTTGATGGGACACAGAGCTCTCCCAAACACACACACACACACACACACACACACACACACACACACACACATATATATATATATATATATACATATATATATATATATATATATATATATATATATATATATATATATATATATATATATATATATATATATATATATATATATATATATATATACATATATATATATATATACATACACACATACATACACACATACACACACACATACATACACACACACATACACACACACATACACACACACATACACACACACACACACACACACACACACACACACACACACACATCACCCCCAAATCAGGCCTGGGCCACCTCCCGCAGCCCCCCACCTGCTGCCCCCACATCCCCAGGGTCACCCCTTTCTCTGCTCCATCACGCTCTCCCCATCCATCACCCGGCCCCTGCCCACTGCCTGCCACCATCTCCAGCCTCCACTCCACCACTCCAGACATGTCCATCACTCACACACACACACACACACACACACACACACGCGCGCTAGCTGACACCAGCTATATGGAGAGGGTGGCAGAGAGAAACGAGGACGCAGGAGAAATGGCTGACGTGTCCCTGAGGGGCTCAGGTAGTGTGTGTGTGTGCCTGTGTGTGCGTGTGTGAGTTTATGTGTGTGTGTGCCGTGCCAGCCGGAACGGAGGTGCAGCCAGGAGTCAAGCAGTCGGGTTGGAGATGAATGGCCACAACACTAACTCTGTCAGGCAGACTACATGCAGGCTTTGCCCTGAGCATGGACAACCTCAATGGATTCAAGATAGATTTATTTTTCACATATACAGTTATAACATGTTTATACCACGGCTTGGTTAAATGTGTCATTGTAATGCATTCTTTAGAATGGCAATTCATTTTCTGTACACACGCACCTGTGAAGTAGTCGCTGTTTTGCGCCTGTATTATGCTTGTGTGTCAGCGCGGCAAGTTCATGGTCAACAGTAAACAAACGGTCAAAATGTGACAGCTTTAGCAAATGACGAGCAGGTAGAAGTACACAAAGGAGCAACATGTTATATGCCTCTGAGATAAAGTTTTAGTGCTGATGGCTGTATTTGGAATCCAACCAATGTGATTTTGGTAGGCTTAACAAAACTTCGCCTTGACAACCAAAGGCATGGAACTAACGACTGGGTCTTGGCCGTAGCAACCTCCAGTTTGGAATTAGTAACAGCAGGTTGTCCAGTAAGTTATGAAAAGGCACGTCTTGTGGCAGGGAGAAGTAGTCCTACTAACACGTTTGTTTTCGCGATTAAAATGTAGAAATTATAACCTCAAATTATAACCTCAAATTAACATAACGTGCATTAACTGTCTGATATGTGAACACCATGTTGTCCACACCATCACTGTGCAAAATGAATAGATGAAAGACTGATGTTCATAATGAAATTAATAATAAAAATGAGTAAATGAGGAATAGACACTACTGTCTGTAACTTTTTTGTGTATAATAATATGTATGATAATATATATAAAGGTTTAAATAGTTTTATTAAAGTGTATAAATTGGAAATAACATCTGGTTTCAAATAGGACAAAAGGGTTGTGAGATTCTCATCATTGAATAGTAGAAAAGCCAATAAAAAGTAATTTCTAAAGTTGTTGGTGTTAGAGGAACCTCTTTAGATTTAAACAGCCCTAAAAATGGGCTACTCTGGACTGCTTCTTTGCCTTTGACTTGTTTTTGGCTTTGTATTTTGTCTGATGTGGGACGTGTTTGCCTAGGTTTCTCTGGATCCTTAACTCGCATCTGGGGGACCACCTGGCTTTGTGTGTTGCTAGACCAACGTTTTTTATAAGGGGATTTTCAGGGATTTGGTGCTAATTTAATTAATAGCCTTGTCTCGACCGAGCCAAAAATGCAGCTTTTCCGGCAGAAAATCTGTTTAGGGCTGAGACGTTGTTTGTGTCGCTGCTAAGTATTGTGTGGGGTATTTTTCGTCACAACCACAGATAATCTGCTCAAGCGGGCACTCATTAAACGGAACTACACAGTCCGGGAGTCACGTCGACCCGTGAATGTAGCTCTACATCTAGGCTGCAGGTCGAGAGTGTGGGCATCCACATGACTGCAAGACCTGCTGTGGAAGGCTGTGGAACATTCTAAATGAAGGATTCTTTACACAGTCTGCATTAGGGCTGGGCGATATATCGATATTATTGTAATATCGATATATTTTTAAAGAAGATATGTATTTGACACTATATCGCCATATCGATATATTTTCGATTATATAATACCACACTTTTTCATTTGCACAGCTCTTTTAGAGCAGTCTTAACTTAACATGAAACACTTTGCTCATCCTGTTTTTGAAATATCGATATGTATCGTATATCGCCAGTCAGCCCAAAAATATCGTGATATTAGTTTAGGTCCATATCGCCCAGCCCTAGTCTGCAAGCATTGCTTATTTCTGCATACAGTATGTTTTTTTTAAACTTTGACATTAGCCTTCTTTCTAAATGGATATTCTTTAGAATGTCTTCTGCTTGATGCCTTGATGCTTCGTGGAGGTGACGGCGCCTTTAAGCGTGCGTTTCTGTGTGTGTGTGTGTGTGTGTCTGTATCTGTGCCTGCGCATTTCACCCTCTGTCTATTGTCAAGCTTCATGGCTAATGAGATAACGTTAGCCTTAGAAAACTGCCTGTGTGCACATGGGAGTGAGTGAGTGTGTGTGTGAGCGAGAGGGAGAGAGAGAAGCAGACACAGAAAGGGGTGGTGGGGGGGTGGGGGGGTGGAGGGGTATGAGTGAGCACAAAGGTCAGGGGCACCGCTGTCTGCGCCTCCTCAGCCGACCCCGACCCTGACCCTGACCCCGACCCTGACCCCCTGGCCCCTCATGTCAGCAGCGCTAATACGCTCCCTCACCCCCCACCACCACCACAACACTGAGGCATAGTAATGGAGAAGGCCAATGTCAGGACAGGACGCTGTGTGTGTGTGTGTGTGTGTGTTTGTGTGCCTGCGCATGTGTGTATGGGAATGACGGGGCCTGACTCCCAGCATTTCTCAGCATGGAGCCATGTCTGTTTCTCTTTTACCCATCCCCCCCTCTCTCTTTTTTTTCCTCTTTCTTTTTTCAGCCTCTCTTGCTTGCAGAGATACAGCTGATTGATGTATGCTGTAGGAGAAAAGGCTGCTGGGGGTGAGGGTGGTGGTGGTGGTGGTGGGTGAGGCTATGCTTTGCAGTTCTAAAATATGTGTGTGTGTGTGTGTGTCTGTGTGTAAAAAGATATAGAGAGAGAATGTGTGTGTGTGGGTCCTCATACTGAGAGCACTTCTGCTGCCGCCTGGTCTATTCTACCCACCGGCCCTGCAGCCATTGTGAGGTCCCACTATGAGTGTTTCAGACACCGCGCTCAGAAATACGATCTGCAAGGATCCCCATTTGAATATGAATTTGGAATAGCTTGACTGGCGAATAAGAGGGTTCATGCTCCTTATAATGCAGGGCGGTAATAAGCCTTTGATGGGTTTTTATTAAGAAACGATCAAACATTTATAAGGCGCACAATCGGGCGTTGGTAATATATTTTTATCTGCCCTAATCAGTCTTGCTTGTCGTATTGTGTAACCGCATTTCACCTGGAATTGGGTCATTTTCTGAGGATATTACCAAATGTCATTTTCAGTTTCAAATGACAGTTTCTCCTTGTCTTGGCGTAATGTGAATTTTCTTTCTTTCTTTCTTTTTTCTTTTTTTTTTTTTTTTTTGAATGGCTCCCTTTAAAAAATCTCGCTCATTGTGATTCCGGAACCCTCTTCCGTTTCTGTCGTTCTCTTCGTTCACCGGGCGCTGAGCGCTTCTTCCCTTCGTGGGGGAAGAAAGGGATGGACCAGCAAGGGAGGCAGAGTGGAGACAGTTTATCCTCTGTTCACCGCCGTGCAGGGGGGTTGGGGGGAGGGGGAGGGGACAGGCAACGAAATCGAGTGGGGGATGGGAGACATGAGGAAAAGGAGGGAGAGGGAGAAAAAGAGGGAGAGAGGGAAGGACTGTCTCTCCACACCATCTCCGCTATTCTCCCCTTTTCTCTTTTTCTCTCTCTCTCTTTCCCTTTTCTCTTTTTCTCTCTCTCTCCCTCTCTCTCTACTCGTTCGCTTCTCTTCCGCATCTCCCTCCCGCTCTCATCCTTTGTTTCCTTCTCTCTCTCTCTCTCTATCCCCCTCTCCCTGGCTCTCTCCCCGCCACAGATGCTACCTGCTCCTGTCAGTGCTTTCCAGGTTACCTCTGACCCCCCCTGAGCCACGCTGCGTCAACATTAATTAGCCTCCCGTGTCTCCGGACACTTTGCAGGGTTCTGGCCCCAACCATGGCTCGCACACATTCTCACACACACACACACACACACACACTCGTGTGCCTACACGTACACACTAAAGCGATCTCGCAGATGTGTATCTGCATGTACGCACAAACACCCGTACATATGCATACTTAGCTACAGGCATACACACACATGCATTTAGGTCTGATTTCCTGAGGACAAAAAACAGTCACATAGGTGTTCCCCCTACTACAAGTTCAGCAACACACCTGCACATACACACAAACACTCACACACACATGAACGCACATTAATATTTACACATGCAAATTTTCTCCCAAGTCAGGCGAATTTTAGCCAGGCGATTTGAAGCCAGTCGACTCAGTGTCAGGGTGAGAGTTTGACGAGTTTAACATGTCCTGCCGAGTCCCCTTTGTCTCGTTGACGATGTTTGTTTGTGTTGCTGGTCGTGACGCGCGTGCCGGACCCCTCCATCTGGACGCAGCTCTCCATCTCCTCCGCTGCCCGGCCTGGAAGAGCGCTAATGGCCGTGTTTGTGTCTTTGCTCCCGACTGCGTGTTTGATCTCTTGCCTCTCGGGGCACCAAATGGTGTCGGCCTCTGGAGGTGAGCGGGAGGGCTGCGGTTGTGTGTGTGTGTGTGTGTGTGTGTGTGTGTGTGTGCGCGTTAGACAGAACAATGGGCCACTGCTGATGAGCGGGAGCAGCAGGCTGTGTCTAGTCACGCTCACGCTGGGAACAGAGACACTGTTTGTTTACCCCAAGGCACGTATGTTAAATGTCAGCCCCCTCTTACACACACACACACACACACACATACTATGACACACTCCCACACACATACAATAAAACTCCCTATCCCTCTCTTTCTCTCACAAACACACACACACACAGAGTCTCTCTTTCTCCCTCTCCTTTTCAACTCCCCCACCACCATTCCACAACCCCTCAGGTTCGTCCATTAAATTCTCCCCTTCTCTGGTCCGGCCATTAAATTCTCCCCTGTCCTGGTCTGTCCATTAAAGCAGCCCCTAGGGCGGTCTCATCTCTTGTGTGCGTTTTTGGCGTGTTACAGGCTACGGCTGCGCGTAAGTGTTTGTTTGTGTTTCTCTCTCTCTCTCTCTCTCTCTCTCTCTCTCTATCTCTCCGTCTCTCTGTCTCTCTCTCTCTATCTCTCTCTCTCTCTTTCTCTGTCTCTCTCCATCTCTCTCTCTTTCTCTTTCGCTCTCTCTGTCTCTCTCACAGTCTCTCTCTGTTGTGTGTGTGTGTGTGTGTGTGTGTGTGTGTGTGCGTGTGTGTGCGCGCCGTAGGGGTG
The DNA here is from genome assembly GCA_027475355.1 of Coilia nasus. Lineage (NCBI taxonomy): Eukaryota > Metazoa > Chordata > Actinopteri > Clupeiformes > Engraulidae > Coilia > Coilia nasus. The sequence continues at coordinate 31,455,598 of CM050207.1, forward strand.
TGGGTAGCGTGAGGCTGGCCACAGCCATGACAGGAAACGCCTGGCTATTTGTTTCTATGCCAGTATCAACTAGCTTATTAGATGAGGAGGGACAGTGAGTGGGGGAGGGATGGTGGGGAGAGAGAGGGAGAGAAAAAAGAGGGGTTTGTGTGTCTGTCTGTGTGTGTCTGTCTCATACACACACGGCCACACACACACACAAACACACAGAGAGACAGAGGGAGGGTGTGTAGGGAGAGGGAGAGCAAGAGCGACTGACCACGGCGTAATGAGCATTAAGGCAGGCACGTAAAGCTAATGACCTGTGAAACAAACAGCATCGCGCAGCTCAGGGCGGCTGAATGTTAAGTGGGTTTATTAGACGAGCCGCGGGATTCTACAGCCGCAGTGTAAACATGACACCCTCCCTGCCGTCCACCCCTCACCCCTGCCCACCGCCCTCCACATCACTGCCCCACTCCTCCACTTCTCTACTCCTCTAATGTATTCTCTCCTCTTCTCTCCTTTCCTCTCCTCTCCCTCCTCTCATACCTACTCCTCTCCTCTCCTGTTATATATACTCCTCTCCTCTCCCCTCGTCCCCTCTCCTCTGCTCTGATCTCTACTCCTCTCCTCACATATCTACTTCGCTCCTCTCCGAATGTCTCCTGTTCTCTCTTCTCCACTTCTCTCCTATCCCTTTCTTCTTGTATCTTCTCTTCTCTAAATGCCTCCTTTCCACCTCTCTCCTCCCCTTGCCTCTCTTCTCTTCACCTCTCCTCTTATTTCTCCTCCTATCTTCTCTACTCCTCTCCTCTGCTAATATCTGCTCTTCTCTCCTGATGTCTCCTTCCCTGCCCTCTCCTCTCCTGCCACCTGGCCTTTTCTTACTGCCCCAAGGACATCTCCCAGGACTCCTGGACTGTAATGTGTAGCTGTCATGCTTGTGTGATGTGTTCATCCTTTAGATCTTTTACATGTTGCTCATACATACACAAACACAGCACACACGCACACACACATTTATATTTACACGGTGAACATTTTGGACTGAGTCATGTTCTGTTTTATTGAGTTCTTGGGAAGAAAACAGTAAAACAGAATGGGAGATTCCCTCACGGTGAGGTGCAGGTTAAATCCAGTGTCTTATGAAAAATGAATAAAGCTTTCACCGTGGGGGGGGGGGGGGGCTTTTGCAAGACATGACTTTATCCCCTGAGCGAAACAGATGACCAGGATATGAGAGGGCACCGAGGTAGAGAGGGTGGCGGGGGGATGGGCGGTGGTGGTTAGTGAATATGGGGCCTGGATGAAAGACAAATAACATCACATTCCACCAGCCCCTGTGCATTTCCTGTAGCTAGACACAGCTCTGAATGAGCCAGTGTGCCGTAGTGGGCATTCCTGAGACAAATGGTGTGAGGAATTGAATTGTTTATGAAACTTTAGCTATGAGCCCACAGTATCATCAAGAATTCCCTATCTTTTCATTCTGGCGGGTTTCTTTTTAATTTAACATTTTAATTATTCCCTTTTGATCACAAATCTTTTAAAAAGAAAGAACTAGCTCAGCAAACCCAGCAATCAGTCCCAATGAGTTGGAGTTGACCTGACTACCGGTTCTTGTTCGTCTATTACAGAAAGACTGTGGCGGTAGCGGAGTGTAGCTGGTTCAAGTGGGCTAATGGAGGGAAAGTTGTGCTTGTCTTGAGGCCAAGGGACGCTAGCCTTGCCAGCAGAGGCAGCCGGTCTCCCCATTAGTACTAATTCTCATGGCAGGTCAACGACACCCACAGCCACGGAGTTAAAAAAAAAAAAAAAAACAGCCCTTTGCAACCGAAGCTGCTAGCGACAGGAAGAACAGAGCTGAAGCCTACTTAGCCAAAGACACCGGCGCGCCACTCGTCTGTCAGCAGTGTTTGAGTACCGTAGCGTAGCGCATGCCTCTAGTCAGCCAAGTGTGGTGCATTAGCGCTAAGTGTTTCTTTAGCTGGCTAAAGTGTACTCTCAGGAAGTCACGAGGTGAAGGAGGACCAAGAGAGCAAAAAAATAAGAAAAAAAAAAACACACACACACACACACACACACACACACACACACACACATAGTTGGACATTCTCCCCTTTGCCTTCTTGCCACCATTCTCTGCGGAGATCAGCAGGAAAACGGCCACAATGGTAAGTGCTGTCACAGCTGAAAAGACCAACCATAAATAAATACAGAGATAAATAAATAAGCCCTCGCGGCCCTGACCCAGAACACGAATCTCTCGCTGGAAACCCGGCTAAGTGCAGACACTTTTCTACGGCCTCTCTCGCCCCTGCCGGCCTGGACCTAGGCTCATAAATGATGAATAAGCCTCGGGTCTGCGCGGCGAATTCCATGGGTACCACTCAGTAGGCAAACGTATGCAGCAACCACCCCCCCCCCCCGCCAGCCTGAGTCACTGTCATTGTCCTGCTTTGCCCTGTGTGTGTGCGTGCACATTCGCCCAAACCGCAGAGCGACATCCATTATTTAGTTTTTAGCTGAATGTTTTTACTACAATGTACACTTTGGTCTCCGTGATGTGTCTAGATATGAGGTAAGAAAGTAGGTAAGCCAGGTCAAACTCGGCTATGGCTCTGGACTTGTTTGGCCCTTTGTTAGTACCACAAGGTGCTATGTAGACTATATAGACAAAGATGTGTGTACAGGTTTCGTGTTTGTTTCTTGGGATTGCACAATTAATGTACTATTAGGTGTGATGAATGAATAAATGTTTCTGTTCCGTTTGAGTTTATTGAGTGTAGGACTCAATCAGGGTTAATCAGGCCCTATCTGCTTGGTTGACTGAGCTCGTAGGATGACTTCACCTTTTTAAGGAGGCGTTCAGACTGGGACGCTTCTTCCGCGTCCAAAACGCGAGAAGCATCACTAGCATGCTGAAGTCCAAGTGCTTAGTAAGCGCTTGCTGGAGATGTCAAGGTTCATTTGATGTTGCTAAGTTACATGCGGTTTTCCATTTTTTTTACCGTTGATATTTTAAACTCAGCTCTCACTGTAGCTACAGAATGACCCATCGTACAAACAAACAGGTTCCAAATATTGAACAGATTTTAACTTTGGGCGCCTCACGTTTTTTAGACGCCTCTCTGTTTTTTGAGCGAGGCGCAGGCGGAAAAAGCAGCGCAGTGGAGTCCCTGAGAGCTCTCTCCCATGGCATAAGGACCTTTGTCTGGAAGGGAAGTGTTTAGTTTAATGTGCTCAAGTTGTTCCTTTTCCTCCTGCTTCAATTCAAATCCCATGAAAACAATTGCCATTTTTTATGGTTTCCTGTTCTCATTGTGGTCACTTGTTCACGGTGCCCTTGATAACGCCAGGCGTTGTAAGGTTAAGACAATACCACAATACCCTCCAAAAACGGTTTCCCCCCGAGCCCCCTTACCTTGCCATGCATTTCCTTATAATCTCCAACAACTCTCCAGCCTCCACCTCTTCCTCTTCTCTTTCTCTATCCTTTTCACCCTCTAACTGGCCTTCGCTCTCTGTCTGTCTCTTTTCTACATTTACCTATTTCTGTCAGCCACCCCCCCCCCCTTAATCTCCACACTCTTTCCCATGCCATCCCTATCAGCCTCTCTTTCTCTCTCTCTCGCTCTCATGCTCTCTCTCTCTCTATCTCTCTCTCTCCTTGCTTGCTCCTATCTGACCCCATCAGCTTTCCTTCCTGACCACAGTATCCTTTGACCCCTGAAGTCTCTGCAGTCAGCGCAGTGTCAGGATCGAGCCTCTGAGTGTAGTGTCTGGACTCCGCAGGGGTGTGTGTTTGTGTGTGAGGGAGGGAGGGAGGGAGGGAGCGAGCGAGCAGGGTTGACCTCTCTGACTGACCCTCTCCTTTAGACCTCTGTGGGTTTTTAATCGTTGTTCTGCAGCACACATCCTGTCCTTTCAGCAGCCTCCCCATGCCCAGTCCCAACACACACACACACACACACACACACACATATATACACTCACACAGACACACGCCTCTCCAGACTGACCGACCACAACACCAGCCTACAGCAGCCCCACAAGTGTGGCAAACCACAATGAAGTGTTGTGCTGTAGAACATGGGTGTAACTGTCAGTACTGCTGTGGAAAGGCAAAACACGTTAACTTTTTAATTTTGGGCGAAAATGAGTTTTTGTCATTTTTTGAACAATAAACATCTGTTTTATCGCGTGGCCAAGTATCTTGAGTCAATTTTGTTGTTTTTTGGGAAAAATAAGATGTCTTTGCCATAATGCTAAATAAGATATGCAAGTGTAAGAATTTTTTAAAGTCACATCTCAGTTTCTCACACTGGTGAGTTAAGGTCTTTTGCTTTTGTAGGGCAGAGTAGAGGACTGCCAAATACAGGTCCTTCTCAGGGCAGGCTCCTGGTCCTGCTTGGGAAAGTGCTTGAGAGTGCAGTCGCCAAACACACACTAATTTATTTAGCGAATGCAAAGTCCTCAAGCCAGGCAGGCAGTAGCCTCTTGATCTGCAGTGTGAAGAGTGACCAGTCCTCCATGTAGTCTTTGGAGAGGGCAAGCTTCCACCAGTGTGCTCCATGGTCTGCTCCCCTCCACAGGCACACAGTGGGCTTGGCCTGCTCCCCCACCTATGGGAGTCTGGCCAGGCAAGGGCTCTACTGACCAGTCCCTAATCTGTTTAGGGTAGCCCACTGCCTCCTTGGGAGGTTAATGGCAGGAACCGGATGAGTGGGGTCTGATATCATTTGTTGTGGACTCCCATTTCACTCTCCATGCACACTTGGCATCCAAGTCAGCAGTTGGGTGGGGGGATCCTTCCAAATTAGCCGTCTGGAGTGGAGTGCACACTTAATTGGTCCGGTCTGTAGTCCTGTTTTCTCCCATCGTTTTTATCTGAGCCTGTTTTTTTTAAATATATTTTTATATTTCTATCCCTATATGCCTGCCTCTCCCGGTGCCTGGTGCTTTTTCTTTGATCTTGCACAAGCCATACAGAAAAGAAGAATACAGGAGAGACGAGAAGAGGAGAGGGGTTCCTGTTAGATCTTCTCTGTGTCCTTAGAAGTACCTTTTCAGTGAAAAAAAAAACATCCCTGGAATGTGGAACACTAAAATTTACTGCAGGTTTTTCTTTTTTTTACACAGACCAGGTTAAGAAGGGGAGGTGTTTTCTCTTTAATGGTGTTCTGATGGCAGGGTTCATCCCTTCTGCTTATGGAGAATTGGGGGCGGTTGTGGGGAGGAGGGGTGGAGGGAAGCTCAGTTCAGCTTTCATCAAAGACGGCAGTCTGAGTTTTGATCTTCCTCCTGGTATCCTCCTATCTTAACATGCAGAGCCGGTGTGGGAAACGTCGGAGAACTGAAATGCGGTGTAGGATATTGGACCAGGTGCGATGGATGTGTGGGCTATGTGATGTTACCTTGTGATCCTGTCCTCAGCTAGCTCCAGGAAGTGTTCTCAGAGTATTTAGCCTGTCGGTGCTTTTGTGCCCACCTTGACCCCACCCCACCCCTGCCCCCACCTCACCTCACCCCACCCAAACGGCCCCCTCGGCTCTTGCCATTGTTCTGAGGATCAAGTTCACAAGGTGGGGGTGCAGGGGTGAGATCAGTTGGCCAGGTAACCCAACCGCACCCGCTCTCATGGAGCGGAGGTTGAATAGGCCAAGGCCCCAGCCCTGACCGTATGAATAGGGCTCAAGTGTGTGTGGGTGTGTGTGTGAGTGTGGGGGAGAGTGTTTGTGTGTGAATGAGGGGCCTGTCCAGTGTGTGTGTTTAGCCTTGAAAGTCTCTGCCCTTCCCTTCCCATCAGAGAGAGCCAGTCTCAGGTTCCACCTGTTCCTGACCTGACAGATCCATATTTCAAAGTCACGTTGGCCAGAGCTGATGTGTGAATGTACACATCCACCTCCTGTCTTAGCAGCAACACACACACACACACACACCCACACACACACACACCTTTCATTCCTGCCCCCCTCATCACACACACCCCCCCCTCTCCGACCATTGCCCAGCCAGCTCGCATGAAGACCCAGCAAATAATGGCAGCTTTCAGGAGCACACTGGAGACCTGAGCAGCCTGCACACAGAGAGACGCTTATGTTCAGCTCAGATTGTCAGTGCCACAAACTAGATGCCTCATGGCTTTCATTTGAGCCAAGGCATTCGCAAAATCAACCGATTCACTCAGTGATGCACAAGTTTGAGTCATTATGATTGGATTATTTTAGTATGCTGCAGCACTAGGGGTGTAAATCAGAGCCCTCATGCCGATGCGATTCAATATCGATTTCTTAAGCCAACGATTCGATTATTTTCGATACTTACAAATTTTCCACGATTCGATCCGATTCGATTCAATGTGTTATATTTTTACATCATATGTATTTATGAACTTTTGAATAAATTAACACAAATTGTAACACCTGCATTTTATTTTAACAATATTCTGTTATTACAGTCAGTTACTGCATGAGAGCAATCAGATGACTTGTAAGAAAAATAAAAGTAAATACTCCACAAAATGAGTGCAAAAGTGCAAAAATAATAAAAAGTAACAAAAACCTAGGCCTATACCTCATTCACTAAAAAGTAATAACAATGCATCTGCATCACAATGCATCACAGATACTGAAGGAGCTTTGAAAAGAGAACAGTCAGTAAACAAAATGAAAAGTACAGTTCATACTTCCATTCTTTCAGCGGTGCTCCTTGTCAGATTTTTTTTTAAGTCTACATGCTCAGAAGACAAAACACTACGCTCTGAATGCACAATGTCAAAGAACTTCGAGCAGGTATCTAAACCCTTCGTTCTCCACGACACAATAGGGTCTTATGTCTTTGCATATAAAATAGGCGATAGCTTTGGTGATGTTTTTTGCTCTCTTTGAAGTGTTTGACAACGTCTGGGGGAAAAATGTTGTCAGTGATGTGGTGGGCTTGGAAGCTTGTGTTTTTTCTTGACAGTCGCCATCGATACCATGGCGCCTTTTGAGGTGTGCGGATAGGTTCGACGTATTGCCACAGTATCTTAACTCACAACGACAGTCTTTAAAAACGGCAACATCCCTTACTACTTCACTTCGTTTTTGCGAAAGCCAAAATACTTCCACACCCATGACTTAACTCCGACTGGAGTGTGTAAATCATCTCTGTTTTCCTCGCCAGCTCGCTCCGGTTCCATCTCTTTTAATTGAAAATGAACTATCAGAGAGCAAGGCGCACTTCCTGAGCACTAAGGTAATGCGAGTTAAGTAGGCGTATAGGTGAAGATAAAATGAGGTTAGCGCCACCCGCAGCTCAGGAGTTGGTATTACGCCTACTTGCAGATGGCTGAAAATAGACAGACAGCCAAACAGGTGGCAAAATAAACACATTAATCGATTCTCTTGCGAACGTATCGATGCATCGAATTGTCGGCTGTATAATCGATGCATCGATACAAATCGATTAATATTTACACCCCTATGCAGCACTGTACCAGTAATAAAAAGTGTTTTTTCGTTTTCACACCATTGCTGTATGACATATATTTGCAGTGTCACTAAAGTAAATGAGTATCTTGGGGTAAAAAATAAAATATTTTACACTCATCTACACTCATTTTACACTCTTGATGGAAGAGTGTGACAGTATTTTTGCAAGTTATTAAAAAAAAAAACTACAGTGTGGAATGTGAAGAAATGTCCTTGTTACAGCATTCAACAGAGAGCTGTCACTTACACTATACTTATCCGTTTGATTGAGCAGAGATTCAAAAGAGCGCCTGCCTTTTCAGTAGAGTATTTTTGCTCCCATCTTTGTGTTTTGCCATTCTGTGAAGTGCCTCAGCCGTGTAGTGAGGTCAGCTCAATATTTAATGTGGGAGCCTCACCCCTCGGTCGGGCAGGTTAAGGCGGCCAATCCCTGAGCTTTGCGGCTGGCAGTCATTCGCCAGGGCGACCCTGTGTGTGAGGTGTTGGGAGGGGGGGGGGGGTGGGGGGGGGTGGTTGCCGGGCGAAGGGGCAGCTGTGTGGCTCTCTCTCTCTCTCTCTCTCTCTCTCTCTCTCTCTTCTCGCCGCCAGCCCTGAATATTTCATTCGCACAGGATGCCCTTTGATGCCCGCTGTAACCCTTTGCACTCTGCCACAGCTTGAGCCTTCTTGGGAGGTGTGTGAGTGAGAGAGAGAGAGAGAGAGAGAGAGAGACTTCCTGTATGTACTACATGAGAGAAACTTTGTAGCGTATGAGAGAGAGAGAGAAATTGAGTGTGTGTGTTTGTGTCTGGAGCATGTAAGAAGAGGAGGAAGTCAGAAGCTGTGTCAGGGTATGCGAAAGGAAACCCAGGCAGGAAGGGGAGGTTGTTTGCTCGATTCTTGACTCCGTCTAAACACAGCAGTCAGATGTAGGTACCCTCATGCACACACTAGTGTGTGTGTGAGTATGTGTGTTGGTGTGAAAGTATATTGAGGGTGTGTGCCTGCACTGATATTCTTAAGCCTGGTCTCTTACTCTACTCTCATCCTTCTCTTCTTCACTGCCATCTCTTCATTTCTACTTCTCTCGCTCCATCCGAGGACACAGAGAGTCACAGCTTTAAACCAAGAGCCGCCTATAGTCTTTATGGACACCTGCAAAACAGCTGTTGATATGAAGTGGTCGAACTAGAACATTTAGTGTGTTTCACTTGTATCTAGCTGGAAGGGAAACTCATCCATAACTGGTATTTTATTTGGTCTTGCTTTGGTGCTCTGATGTAGTATTTTTGTAGAGCAAGTGCAGGTCTGTGTTGTATAGGTAGACACTTGGTGTGTATGTGATTCCCAAGTCTGTCTCTAAGAGACAGAGAGAGAGACAGAGAGAGAGACAGAGAGAGAGACAGAGAGAGAGACAGAGAGAGAGACAGAGAGAGAGACAGAGAGAGAGACAGAGAGAGAGACAGAGAGAGAGACAGAGAGAGAGACAGAGAGAGAGACAGAGAGAGAGAGGAACTGATAGGAGTGGGGATAAACCGCCAGGGCCCTCGCTATCTTCCCCATCTCCCCCTAGTGCATCACTCATCCAGCCCTGCTTATTAGAGCTGCAGCAGGTCAGCCTGGAGGAAACACCCACCCTTTCCACCACCTCTACTCTGTCTCTTTCTCTCACTCCCTCTATCTCTCTGTCTGCATTCTCCCCACTCTCCGACTCACACCATCCAACACTTCTCCCACTTGTTTTTTACTCTCTCCCTCTCCTCCCTCTCTCCCACCTCTTCATCCACCTCTCCTGCCTGTTCCATCCATCCATCCTCCATCCATCCATCCATCCGTCCATCCGCCCATCCATCTCTCTCACCCTCCTGGTTGTCCTTCCTCTCTCCCTGCACCAAAGTCAGTGGCGGCGCTGGCCTTGGGCGACTGAGCAGCAGTTTGTCAGGCTGTAGGCAGGGTCACCGCTTGCTTGCCTCCCATTTACTGCAGGGGCCTCTGGGCACTTAATAAAGTGGCCGGGGGGCGCCCAAGCTCCGGGGCCCGGCCCCGACCTGCTGTGTGCGAATGAACGTGATCAGGCTCAGTAGCTCGCTCACTCGCTGACTGGCTAGCTGTCAGGTGCCCCGGTCCCCGGGGGAAAATAAAACTCCTATTAACATCCTCTTCCTCATTGGCCCTGACAGCTTGATCAATTAGGCCCCTCTTTAGGTGACCTCTGCGTTGCCGTGACGACGAGGTGAGGGCTGGAATAAATTGCCCGGTCGCCACACTGCGCTGTACCAAAAGGAGGGTGGGGGGCTTCACACTCTACTGTACCGACAAGCCGTCTGTCGAGAAAAAGAGTTTCTTTTTTTTTTTTTTTTTCCCTTCTTTTTACTTTTTTCCTCTCATACGCTCGCTCCCTCTCTTTGTCTTGCTCTCATTTTTCTTTCTCTCTTTTCTCCCGCTCGCCGTGTCCGTGTGAATTCCTAAGTCAGCTCTTCAATTAAGATGTGGTTATCTCTCTCTGTGCCCCACTCTTCCTCTCTCTCTCTCTCTCCACTTTTCACACTCTCCTGTGTCATTACTTTTTGCACTTTCCTTTTTCTTTCTGACCATCTTTTTATACACACACACACACACACACACACACACACACACGTCTGGTAGTGTGCAGTAGCCAATGTCCTTTTATTTATTTCCTCTATTTCTCAGCCTTTTCATTTTCTTCTGTCTGTTCTTTCATCTAGGCTACAGCAAGAAGCTGTCGGTACTATTCGTTCTTTTAATATAGGACCCTTGTGTACTCTTTCATTTTCTATCCCCCACCCTCTCTCTCTCTCTTTCTTTCTCTCTCTCCCTCTTTCTCCCTCTCTCCCTTTCTTGTTCTCTTTCTCTCTCTTTTTCTTTCTCCCTCTCTTGCTTCCTTTCTCTCTGTCTCTCTCTCTGTCTCTGTCTCTCTCTCTCTCTCTCTCTCTCTCTCTCTCTCTCTCTCCCTCTCTCTCTCTCTCTCTCTCTCTCGGTCTTTCTTCGCTGCTATCTGTGGGGGATCTGTCCCCTTTATCTCTGCTCTTGTCACACAGAGCAGGTGCTCTGTGCTTGTAATGTAAAGCACCCCATCCTGCAGCTTGAGTTTCACCCCACTGAAATGTGTGATCTTATCGCCCCTGCTCCTAGCATGACAGAACACCAGGTATTTTTGTCATTTTCTGTGTGTGTGTGTATGTGTATGTATGTGTGTACATGCAGAGGTCAGGTTCCTGAAACCACACGCTCATACCTCACTTTTAAAATCTGATTACATCCCTCTCACTACCAAAAGACCATGGAAGAGAGAGAGAGCAGGGGAGAGAGGGAATGACAGATAAAGAGGGAGAGAAAGAGAGGGAATACGAGAGAGAGGTAGGGTGGGAGACAGACAGAGAGTGTGAGAAAGACGAGGGAAGAGGAGGAAGCGGGGATGTGGAAGGTCTCAACACACGCGCCGTTTAACGAGCCTAATCCGCAACAGAAGGCGTCGGCCACGCCAGAGAAACACAAACCCGGCCATCGAAAGTTCACCAGGGGCCGAGCGGTGCCTTTGAGGGAGGGGAGGGGTTGGGGGGGGGGGCAGATTGCTCGCTCGCTGTTGACAAAACACGCGGGGCGAGAGATGAGGCGTGCGGACATACGTCTGCGGGCCGCGGGGCCGTTAGGTGTAAATAGAGGTGTTGCGGCGGGTCAACGGGGTCGACGTGGCCGCTCCCGCAGAGGTCGGGCCGTAATCACTTCAAGCCGACCCCTCCGCCGGCCAGAACAAAGGCTTCTCGGCCGTGTCTGTGCACGTGCGCTAAAGCCCCAGCGAAAGCTGCCCCATATTGCTGTCGGTAACCTTAACCTCTGGAGAAATGGGAGTTCTCAACAGTCCATGCATTCCAGGTGAAAGTGAAAGTGGGTGTGTGGTTGGACCCATGTGGTACCCCCCCACAACACCCAATCCCTTCAGCCTTTCCCAACCCTTCCCAGGTCCCCCAGTGGATCAGACCAGGCCAGCCCTAGTGCTTGTGTTGTGTTTCTGCTGTAAAGAGGATGGGGCTTCAGTGTTGCATTTCTGGTGTTGGGAGGATGGGGCTTCAGTGTTGCATTGCTGGTGTTGGGAGGATGGGGCTTTAGTGTTGCATTGCTGCTGTAAGGGGGATGGGGCTTCAGTGTTGCATTGCTGCTGTAGGGAGAATGGGGCTTTAGTGTTGCATTGCTGCTCTAGGGAGGATGGGGCTTTAGTGTTGCATTGTTGGTGTAGGGAGGATGGGGCTTTAGTGTTGCATTTCTGGAGTGGGGAAGATGGGGCTTTAGTGTTGCATTGCTGCTGTGGGGAGGATGGGGCTTTAGTGTTGCATTGCTGGAGTGGGGTGTTGCATTGTTGGTGTAGGGAGGATGGGGCTTTAGTGTTGCATTTCTGGAGTGGGGAAGATGGGGCTTTAGTGTTGCATTGCTGCTGTGGGGAGGATGGGGCTTTAGTGTTGCATTGCTGGAGTGGGGTGTTGCATTGTTGGTGTAGGGAGGATGGGGCTTTAGTGTTGCATTTCTGGAGTGGGGAAGATGGGGCTTTAGTGTTGCATTGCTGCTGTGGGGAGGATGGGGCTTTAGTGTTGCATTGCTGGAGTGGGGTGTTGCATTGCTGGTGTGGGGAGGATGGGGCTTTAGTGTTGCATTGCTGGAGTGGGGAGGAGATTGGGGTGTTAGTGTTGCATTGCTGGAGTGGTGAGGATGGGGCTTTAGTGTTGCATTGCTGGAGTGGGGAGGATGGGACTCTAGTGTTGCATTGCTGGAGTGGGGAGGATGGGGCTCTAGTGTTGCATTGCTGCTGTAGGGAGGATGGGGCTTTAGTGTTGCATTGCTGCTGTAGGGAGGAGATTGGGGTGTTAGTGTTGCATTGCTGCTGTGGGGAGGATAGGGCTTCAGTGTTGCATTGGTGGTGTGGGGAGGATGGGGCTCTAGTGGGTGCTAAAGTGAACAGAGCGGCGCCTCTCTGCTGCTGACACCCAGCACTTCACAGCAGGCAGCGGCTCTGAGGGGGCTTCTGCAGAGCTTGACCCTTGTGTGTCACTATAGCCACATTCCCATTCCGGGGCCGGTGCCGGCCCGGGCCTTTAGGGGCCACCCTCGGTGCTTGTAGACCCAGGGCACTAGCCCCATGACCTGAGAGCTGTTGTGTTCCCACTCCCTGGCTACTAGACCCAATGGGTTACGCCCTCGTTTGCGAAAACGTCACTGATACAGCCCATTTTCAAGCAGGATAGGCGGGCAATTCAGTAGCATCAGTAGAAGATAGAAGACGATTATAACTACTGCCGATATCTCTGACTGAAAATACTTCTTTGGAGGATAATAGACGCCATGGAACCTCTGCTGGTGCAGATCGTCCTCCTTGTTGTTCATGTTCAAATATATTTCTATATATTACTATCGGCTATAAAGCAAAAATACACCGTCCCTATGTTTTAATGGAACAAGACCGACGGCCACGGAGCGTCAAATGCTTGTTAGGGAATGCGTCTCACATTCGGATATTTCCACAATGCTGCCAACAAAACAGCCAAATGACACAATTTACTGCTACTTTAAGGTATAACAATGACCGAAACAGTTAATTTTAATACTAATTAGATCACCAACTTGCAATTTTTATCAGCCAAATATGAAATAGGTCATCTATAGGCTATTGTAGACTATTAGAGAGTCTACTTTTGTTTACTGATGGCAACGGTTGCTAAAGGAAGAAAAGTCTTGTTTTAAACCAATGGTACCACTACCGTCAGCCCAAAAGGTCGGAAATGGCAAATATATATCAATTTAATAGAAAAACAAGTGATTTTGACCTATTGGCTTGACACACACGTTTAGAACAGTTAACTGCGAAGTCACCGCGGAGAACCACGTTACCATGCACAAGGCATAGCCTAAAGGAGAGACACTGGCAAGTTGGGATCTTATGTCGGCAGCTGCACACTTCAGCACTGCGAAACTGCATTTAAAAAGTAGCCTAAAATGACACAAGGCAATGTTATAGGCCTAGTCATTTGTTTCCTCCAATTAATTTGACAAGGAGTCATTTAATCCACCGCATCACGGTGGGCAATTGAAATGTTACCAGCCAAGCATTCACCACCAGCCACGAGACATACAGAGAATGTAGGATTAAGCTCGCTTGAGTAAAAGCAATTCAGATTTATTTTATGTGGGGAAGGGGGATTGGTTTGTTATACCATGTCTTTATATCCGTAGTTTTTTATGCTTCTCGCGAATTTGCCGGGCTGTTGTTGCTGAATGTCCAACTTCCTCGTTTCTGCAAACCTTGTCGTTTTTTTTTATTCATGTCGTCTTCTGCCCAGACCACGGAGAGAGCACGGATATGTTCAGCTGACCAGAACTGGGGATCCATCTTTTTCATATTCTTCAGTAACAACGGTAATACAGGTGCAGATAATACTCATGCCATCTTCGCTTTATTTTGATTCCAAATGTTGACGCCGGCCCGACCTTGACACCGCCTCTAGACCCCCTTTAGCCCCTGTAGGACCATCGTTTTAGTTGGGCCAGAAATCGCGGGCTACTAGCACCCAGGACAGCCCCTGTAGGCCCGTGTTAGCACCTCCCCCTGAAGGTGTGAAACCACTTAGCACCGGTACACCCGTGTCGGCTCGGGTTTGGCCCGGTAATGGGAACCCCGTTTATCTGTGTGTGTGTGTGTGTGTGTGTGTGTGTGTGTGTGTGTTCTTATCTGTGTGTGTGTGTCTGTCTGTCTGTCTTGAGCTGGGGTGTGAGAACTGGCCTGTGTGTTTGTGTGTGTATGCGTGCTTGGGTGTGAGGGCCCAACCTGATGTGTGTGTGTGAGTGTTGGGGCCTGATGTCTGTGAGTGTGTGTGAGGGCTTGACTTGATGTGTGTGTGTGTGTGTGTGTGTTAGTGGTCTGAACCTTCACTCATCTCACGATTCGATTCGATTACGATTATTAAGTTTTCGATTCGATATCTCGATGCATCACGATGCATCACGATTATTCACATCACATTACTATTATTCACAACATATTACTTCACATGGCTTTACATTACACGATTATTCACAACATATTACTTCACATGGCTTTGATTTCATCAACAAACACAAGCAGTCAGATATTACCTTCCTCTTTTATTTGATAAAATTTATCAATTGTCAGAACATCCTACCTGCACATCAGTGTAGAAGCATATTCTGATAGGGTCATTTGAACTGTCAAAACGTCCTATCTGCTATATAATTGTGGAAGCATACTCTGCCGAGGTAAATTTAATTGTCATAGGGTCCTACTTGCACATACCAGTGTGGAAGCATATTCTAATTTGATAATTGGAATTGTCAAAACGTTATACATCTGTGTTTTATTTCCGATTACATCATTCTCTGTGTTTGAACTTGCAAAAAAAAAAAAAACATTAAAATAGCGAGCGTACAGTGACAAAAAAATGAAACTGAAAGTGCACGGTGGAATTTTCTGACAAGGTAGCACAGCTCGGCAGATGTCTGTCATTTCTTCCTACAGTAGGACATTTCACAGAAGTAGGACAACTCCGCATAACACCGGTGTTGTTAACCACTCTGGATGGAGACGGCTAACGGATTTCTTAAGTTGGTGGTGTTCCCAACATATTTATTTTTATGGCGCCGTCATGTTGTGTTGTGATGTATGCTACACGACGACGAATAGGTCACGTAGATGAGTCAAAGACCATAGACACAGGTTGCCATAGACAAAACGGGTTACCGGGTGCTATTTTTAATACTTATGGCGAGAAAAAATGACTGTAAAAGGTACAACATAGTTGCTGTTTAGCCACAACCCACGTTTATTCCACAAAACACTACAGCACAACAGTGCAGCAACTTTTCCTCTTACCCCGCGCGCACCCACACACACATGCGCGCGCACACACACACTCAACTCCCTTTCCTTAAAGGCACAAACACATAAGGAATATCAGCAGAACAGAACACAATTAACACAGGTTATCACAATACATTATAATCGATTATGATCTGCTATTGAAACGATTATTAATTGTTCACGTCTGCATCGCGATGCATCGATTATATGATTAATTTCAACACCCCTTGTGTGTGTGTGCGCGCGCTAGAGTGTGAGTGTCTGACATGTATGTGTGTATGTGCAAGAGTGTAAGAGCCCAACCTGATGTGTGTGTGTGTGTGTGTGCGTGTGTGCACGTGCATGTGCTAGAGTGACATGGTTTAATGTGTGTGCTTGCATGCAGGTGTGTAAGACCCCAGCATGACGTGTGTGTGTGTGTGTGTGTGTGTGTGTGTGTAGGGGTGTGAGGGCCTGACCTGGTGTGTGTGTGAGCGTGTAATCTCCCGCTGTCTGACAGCTGCAGCTAATCCCAGCCACAGCCGCACTGAGCTACCTGACCGACCCCAAGCATGGGAGCCACCACTCCCCCGTCCTTTACGACAGCCAACGGCTGCTCCTGCCAGGAACCTTCACATCTGCTCGGGAACCTTGTTCTACAGATATTGCTTTAATTCAACGCTTCCATATGTGTCAGAAGGAGTGGAGTTTACCGCGAGGGGAACAAGGAACGAAAGAGAATCTCAAAACGCCAACTGCTGGTGAAACTAGTGGTGCTACCTGTAGGATGTAGGGGAGTCAATCAGCCAAAGTGGAATGTACTATTTGCAGTTGCTTATGTTGGCATACACAGGGGTCCCACAGTCATGGAAATCCTGGAAAAGTCATTGAAATTGAAAATGTAATTTTCCAGGCCTGGAAAAGTCATGATTTTTTGTAAATTCACTGAAAGTTTTAGAAAAGTCACGGAATTTTAGTTTCTCCCTAATGCAGCTACAGCGTTCTGTTAAGTTATGATTGGGCCTTTAGAGTCAACAATAAATGCATTGGCAGTATTTTGAATGTTAAACATTTCATATTTAGCCTTTAGCCTTTAGTATGCTAAATTCTACACACTTAAGGTGCCGTGAAGTCATGGAAAATTCACTTTAGGTCATGAAAAAGTCATGAAAAAGTTTTGAAATGTTGTTAGTCAAAAAGAGTGGGAACCCTGCATACAGTGACCTGTAACTACATATTGCTGTGTTTTAATTTGCTCACAATAGGACAGATCCTCTTCCACAGTGTCTGCCATGCTGTGCCCTCATGCCCCTGTGGTAGTGGGCAGGAGGGGCTCTCTCTCTCCCTCTCTTTCTCCCTCTCTCCCTTTCTTTTTCTCTTTCGCTCTCTTTTTCTTTCTCCCTCTCTTGCTTCCTTTCTCTCTGTCTCTCTCTCTGTCTCTCTGGCTCCAGAGAAGACCTTTAAAGTGTCCACATCTCGGGAAAAAATTAAGAGACCACTATAAAATTAACAGTTTGTCTGATTTAACTATTTATAGGTATGTGTGTGAGTAAAGTGAACATTTTTGTTTTATTCTGTGAACTACTGACAACATTTCTCCCAAATTCAACTGACACTGCAAAGGAATGGCTGTCATACATGTAGAGATGCTGATTTTAGAAACAAAATGGCAGTGGTTCCTTGATTTTTTTTTTTTTTTTTTTTTTTTTTTTTTTTTTTTTTTTTTTTAGAGTTGTATGTTGATGTCCTGCCAAACTGGTTGGGAAGATAAAGAGGAAGAAAGCAGAGGAATCGTTGCTGACCATTTAGTTTGTTTTTGTTTTTTGTTTGTTTGTTAAGAGTTTAAAAGTTTAAAGTTAGAGAACCCAACTTTTATTTATTTTCAAGATATTTAAAAGATATATTTCAACAGTATAAGTACAGTACAACAGAAGCCAAATTTTGATTAGCAGTTGTGCCATTCCTGCCACGTGATGGAATAAATCTCCAAGGCTGATCATCGTGATTGACTTAAATTTGATGTCGATCATCGATCGTGATGGATTAATCGCCCAGCTGTAATAGTAAGCATTACCACACATATTTCAGCGCTGCCCTAATATTGCAGGTCTGCCTTGTGACAGCAGGTCAAGTGGTGCTATCATGCCCTCTTAACAACTGGCTGCTTGTTCACTGCAAACGTGTATTTATTGCCAGGAATGTGTTGCACCAAATTTAGGAAGGCTCCTTCTGCATTGCTGTGCGTAATCTCCAGGGCACTCTGACCCCCTTAGCCATGAGGAATAACAGGAGTCGCAGCACTTGAATCGTTGACACACAACACCAGTGTATCAGCATGGAGTGGCAGATCAAGCATGGGGGCTGTACAGTATCTGTTGGGTGGGAGCTGTCTGCTCCTCACTGATAATAGTGAGGCTCCACAGTATCCTGGCCACTCTCTTCCTCTCCTCTCCTCTCTACTCTTCTTCCCTCCCCTTTTCTCCTATCCTCTCCTCTCCTCTCCCCTCCTCTTCCCTCCTCTCCTCCCCGCCTCTCCTCTCCTCTTCTCTCCTCTCCTCTCCCTTCACCCACATCCCTATTTTTTGTCTCGCCTTTTCTCCTTTCTCTCTCTCTCTGTCTCTCTCTCTCCGTCTCTCTCTCTCTCTCTGTCTCTCTTTCTCTCTCTCTCTCCCCCCTTCTCTCCTCCTCTCTCCCCTCCTCCTCTGTCCTCTCTGCTGCATCGTAAGCCTAGTTGTCCCACTAATGATCAAGATTACCCTGCATCATTAAAAGGGGAAAGCAAGAAGGTGCGGAGATGTGTGTGTGTGTCTATCCATATTCGCGTGTGTGTGCATGTGTGTGTCCGTGTATGTGTGTGCGTGCCTGTTTTCTGTGTGTGTGTGTGTGTGTGTGTGTGTGTGTGTGTGCGCGCACACAGTGAGAGCGGGGTGTCGAGGATGTGGTGAATATGCGCCGCTCTAATTGAATATTGACATTGCGCATAGGAGGCTAAATGGGTTCTGTCAAACATATAACTCGCAGGCAAAGTGCTTCTTTTAACGGCCGCTGCGCTGGCAACTTCAAGCTGTTTGCCAGGGAATCTGTCGCCATGGCAGCAAGCTTTTATTTATTTATTTATTCATCCCCGTGTTTTTTATTTATTTATTTATCTGTCTGTCTGTCTGTTCGCACAAATACTCCCTCTACTCTGCAGTGTGTGTGTGTGTGTGTCTGTGTGTGTCTGTGTGTGTCTGTGTGTGTGTGTGTGTGTGTGTGTGTGTGTGTGTGTGTGTGTGTGTGTGTGTGTGTGTGTGTGTGTGTGTGTTGGAGACATCGTTGAGCCCTTGCTGTGATGCCTGTGTGTGTGTGTGTTGGAGACATCGTTGAGCCCTTGCTGTGATGCCTGTGTGTGTGTGTGTTGGAGACATTGTTCAGCCCTGCTGTGCTGTGCGTGTGGGTCCGTGCGTGTGTGTGTGTGCGTGCGGGGTGTGTTTGTGTGCGTGTGTGTGTTGGAGACATTGTTGAGCCCTGCTGTGTTGTGTGTGTGTCGGAGACGTTGTTGAGCCCTGCTGTGGTGCGGTTGGATGCGGTGAGCCTTCTGAGCTCCTGGGCAGAGACGAGGTGTGTGTTTAATGGCTGGTTAATAGGGTAGCAGTGCCCTGCACAGCCCTGCCTTGCCCCAGAACAGCCCTGCCCTGCCCTGCCATGTCCAGCTGATTTTGCCCCACGACACTGTCCAGATGGCCAGGGAGTCGGCCCCCTTATCTAATCTGCCTCCGAGGCCGAGGGGCTGGGGGTGAGCGCCAGTAAGCATCTCACACACACACGCACACACACACACACACACACACACACACACACACACACACACACACACACACACAGGTCTTATTATCCAGCCCTGGTGCTGCTGCAGCCTGGACAGTGCATGGGTTTGTGTGTGTGTGTGTGTGTGTGTGTGAGCAGGCCCTTGGAGGAAACAAGCCTTCCTTTATGTGACGGGGGATGTCATTAATCTTTATGGAGGTTAACAAATGCACTCGCATGGAAGGTATATTTCATACACAGCCACCGACAATGGCGCCTTTGTAGCAGACGACCACAGCACCCCCACCCCCCTGACCCCCCCTCGCCTCCCCCACAGCTTCTACAACCACTGCCGCCGAATTCCAGCCACTGCACGCTAGGGGTTGTGTTCTGTTTATTTTCCTCAGGTGTGTGTGTGTGTGTCTGTGTGTGTGTGTGTGCGCGCGCGCATATATGTGTGTGGACGTGAGATTGCATATGAAAATTTTGCCTGGTGTTTTTTCTCTCACAACACTCTGAACAATCCTGCATATTTACTCGCGTTTTAAAATAGCTTTTACCCAGATCGCATAGATTGGAATGAAGTCATTTTCTATTCCATACTGCTGAAGGTACTTTTTTTTTTTTGTAAGGTCCGATACAATGGAATATTCCTGTATAACAAATGGCTTGCATAGGGTTCTTGATTTATGAACCCCTCCACGGATATAGATCAGAAACTTCTCTTTCTATTTCTCAAACATCGGTGCACCCGCATTGGAACCTTTTCCCATACACGGGGTGACTGTAATTAACCAGTTATCAATGGCTTTGGTCAAATATTCCAATTTCTGTCCACCCATTGTTGCCGGTTTGGATTTGTTTATTTATTTATGTATTTATTTGTGTGTTTGTTTAGCTGGGTATTTCTCTCTCTCTCTCTCTCTCTCTCTCTCTCTCTCTCTCTCTCTCCTCTTCTCTCTCTCTCTCTCTCTCTCTCTCTCTCTCTCTCTCTCTCTCTCTCTCTCTCTCTCTCTCTCTCTCTCTCTCTTCTCTCTCTCTCTCTCTCTCTCTCTCTCTCTCTCGGTCTCACTTCCTTTCCCACTGCTTTTCCTGGCAGGCTGATCGAAGGGCCTGCAGGAACCATTTTATTTGTGTCAGAACTCACCTCCGCTTGCGAGCCGCTTCGATACTCCATTCGTCGCTGTCGCCGCGGCAATTCCTCACTGTAACAAACCCTATTGATGTTTGTGAGGCCCCAAATCCACCCCCTCCTTCTCCTCCGCCTCTTCCCTACACACACACGCACGCACGCACACACACACACACACACACACACACTCATGCACGCACACACACAAGCACAAGCACACTCATATACACACACATTCTCAATCAAACCTGATACAAAATACTGTGACTAAATGACTAAGAATAGCATCCCTCTGCCACATCACCAGCCCAACCAGAGAAAACCAGCCATCCATTTCAGTTAATGTCAAACACTGTGCCTGGGTCCAGCCTTGTCCACACGCCGTTTCCAAGCGTGTTACCTTTGGAAAACAATGCAAACACACTCGACGGCAGACACAGGTTTCTTTTGTGTCCTAATTGCAGAAAGTGCCTTGAGTCGGCATCTTTTGTAATTGCTACCATTGAACGGTCAAAGTGCTCATCCTTCCATTTCTTTCGCATTCTGTCTCTCTCTCTCCCCCCCTCTCTCTCCCTCTCTCCTTCTCTCTGTCTCTGTCTACTTCTTTCTCTCTTTCAGTTTTTCTCTCTCAGTCTCTCTTTACCACTCCCTACCATTCATTGTAATGCAGAATCCCCCGCAGTTTGCTCCCGGCCCAGGGCTTGTCGTCTCTCTCTGTGTGTCCCTGGTTGTCAGCAGGGGGGCTGCAGGGTTGTGTTGCCTCTGTTAAACTCCCCATCACAGACAAGCATCCGAGTCAACCTGCCGCTACCTGCAGTGCCTTCGCCTCCAGTCACATGTGAAGGATGGACTCCGTGGGGGGTGGACAGAGAGATGGAGAGAAGCAGAATAGGAGGGGAGGGATGGAGAGAAGCAGGGTTAGGGAGAGAAGAGGGAGTGTGGGGGTGCGGGGGCATCATTTTGACAGGATGAGACTGCCTCCACGTCCGCTGTCAGCTGTCATTTCTAAACGTTGTGTGTTTCTCTCTCTCTTTCTGTTTGTGTGTGTGTGTGTGTGTGTGTTTCTCTCTCCCATAGGACCCCCTGGTTTAATGGCTGGGGCTTTAACCTGCCACGCGGCCAGTCCCTGCTTGATAAATGGAACCTCATACCTGAGGGCATCGACATCCTCATGACCCACAACCCACCCCTCGGTGAGTCTAATTAGCCAATCACACGCCGCCATTAGCATAACTAATGAGGCACACTGGCTCATGCAGATGTGGCGGTGTGAATGTGAATCGTACATCCTCTGTCAGAAGAGGCCTAGTTTTTACGCTGTGGTGTGGCTTGAAAACAGGTCAAAGAAAGTCAGCATTAAAACACCATTGATATTTAGTCAAAAAATATTCAGAGCATTTCATTAAAAACTCATATAAATGTTGGTCCAATTGTATTTTTCTAAAATACAACTTGTGTTTTTGTAAATGCTGCATTTTAGTCAACCCATTTACTGAAGCAGAAAACAAACTGTGGTGCCTCCATCTGTTTATGGCACGAAATCGTTAAACTCTAATGTCTCCCCACTTTTTCTACCTCCATATTGACTTTCTCTTGCTTCAGTAAAACGCTAAGTTCTTTGGTGTCAAACTCCTGTTTGCCACTGAAGAACAGACATGGATTAATCAGCCTCTTAGAAGCACCTGACCTGTCTGTTTCGAGTGATTGCTTTCCACTCTTTGTCAATCTTGGATGTGAACTGAATCGAATGGAAACATCATGTCCTGAACTTAAGTGATCCAGTGTTGATTTTCTCTAAGACTTTTTTTTGTAAAGGGTGACAAGATTTTGATTTTGTGTGTGTGCGTGTGTCTGTGTGTGTGTGTGTGTGTGTGTCTGCAGGGTTTCGGGACTGGGTTCCTAAAGAGCTCCAGAGGGTGGGTTGTGTGGAGCTGCTGAACACGGTGCAGAGGCGGGTCCGGCCCAAACTGCACGCCTTCGGGGGCATTCATGAAGGTAAGGCCACTGCAACACATCCCACACACCCGTCACACCACGGGAGGTAATCGTGCACTACCGTACACTTAACTGTTGATCTGTGTGTATGTGCGCGGACTACAAACAAACAGTTGTTTTTACAGTAGAATTATCTTGTCTTGATTGATGGATGATTTAGGCTATGTCGAGGAGGCATGCAATTTGTTTTTGATCTATATGTGCTATGGCAGCACCAAACAATTATTTTTAATGTGAAATTATCTGTAAACGGTCTTTATTGATTAGTCATCTGGTCTATGTCTAAACGAGCGCAGAGATAGCGACCTGGTCCCTCACAGACAGACACACAGACGGACAGGGTCATTGCAATACCTGGTCAGTCCCTCCAGGGACCAGGTAAAAATGTAGATCTTTAAAAAGGGTTACTTTATCCACATCCCAAAGATTCAGTGTATGGCAATAGAGGACCAATGAAACCAGAAAATATTTAGACTTAAGAAGCTAACTTAACACAATTCAGTTTTTTTTCTTGAAAGCATAATTTAAATATTTTCTTAATTACTCAACTCGATTAATCGTTTATTACAATAGTTGGCAATTATCTTATTAATAGATTCGTAGTCGATTAATTGATTTGTTGCTGCAGCTCTCGTCTGTACATTTGCTGTGATTGGTGTGGACGAGCCATGCTGTATATAGGCTTGTAGTTTGCATCATTAGCAAATTTGCACTAGTTGCTTAAAACAATTGAGTGCAAAATATAGTGCTAAATATATTTGCAAACTTGTCAAAATGCATTATTTAAGCAAGACTGTTGGCTCAGTTGTTGTCACCAGCTTGAAACATGAGAACAGGAATTTAAATGATAATGCGCCCCACTACGCGGTGCAAATTTATTATGAATGAGAAGAGCGAGTTCACATTTTGTAAGTATGTGCAGACTGGGAGAAAGGGGGAGGCTGCCTGGCACCCATGGGTAGCAATTTAAAGTTACAGCCGACACAGTCGTTTTTTGGAGCCATGCTGCAGTGTGTGTGTGTGTGTGTGTGTTTCAGTATCTATGTGTGGGTGTGTAAGGCTGTGTGTCTGAGTGTGGATGTGTGTGTGTGTGTGTGTGTGTGTGTGTGCGCGCACGTGTGCATTTGTGTGACAGACGGGATGTGTCTGTCTCATAACGGACGTGGCGCAGGGCGATGGGGTTAGTCATCCTGCTCCCTTATCTGCCTCCGGGGCTGCGGTCTCCAGCTTCTCTCCTCCTCTCCTCTCCTCTCCTCTCCTCTCCTCTCCTCTCCTCTCCTCTCCTCTCCTCTCCTCTCCTCTCCTCTCCTCTCCTCTCCTCTCCTCTCCTCTCCTCTCCTCTCCTCTCCTCTCCTCTCCTCTCCTCTCCTCTCCTCTCCTCTCCTACCCTGCTCTCCTCTCCTCTGCTCTCCTCTCCTCTCCTCTGCTCTGCAGATGTGGGCACGCCGTTTGTCCTCTCTGCGTCCCTCTAGACCCAGCCCATTTTTTCCCTCCTCTTTTTTTAATTAAACGTTGAAGCAGAGAGGAAAAAACAAGCTGGTTTTCTGGCCCGAGGCTAATTAGAGCAAGTATTCTGAGAGACGAGGGGACCTGCAGCGTTGCTCGTGTTTATCGTGTACAGAGGATTTTCTGTGCGTGTGTGTGTGTGTCTGTGTGTGCGCGTGTCTGTGTGTGTGCGTCTGTGTGTGTGTGTTGGTACAGCAGGCTGGAGGATTTATTTATTTATTTATTTATTTTCCTGAGCACATTAGAGCAAATGGGTAGAGTCGCGGCACCAGCTCCCTTTCTGTATGAGAGGATTCCTGGAGCCCCAGGGCTGGAGCGGGTCCCTTCTGCCCGGCTGTAAAGCTGCACTGGGGGTAGGGGTAGGGGGAGGGGGAGGCGGCGGCTTCACATTCAGTTATGCAGCAGATGTTTCAACCCAAAGCCCAAACGCACACCATGGGGAAGCAAATGTTTTTAGATGGTATCAGCGTTTTTTGGTTTGCGCAAATCAGAGCACATGGCCCTGTAGTTACAAGCGGCATTCTGTACCAAATGTACAAAAAGTACCAGCAAAGTTACTTTTCTCTTTGTCATCTCTTTTTTTTTTTTTGGTGGGGGGATCGGGGATGGTGTGGGGGGGTTGTGTTTTTTTTATATATTCAATTCTCTTATGTCAGTAATAATTCCACACAGCTGCAAAGCTGCTGGCTGAAAAACAGCTTACATCCAAATTTACTGGGCCTGAGAAAGTCACATTCATTCCCCAAGTTTCCTGTGGTCTTATCGCACACCATCGTTCCAGATGGTAATGTTCTCTCACTGTCTGCTTGCACACGTGTGTGTGTGTGTGTGCGTGTGTGTGTGTGTGTGTGCGTGTGTGTGTGTGTGTGTGCGTGTGTGTGTGTGTGTGTGCGTGTGTGTGTGTGTGTGTGTGTGTGTGTGTGTGTGTGTGTGTGAGTGAGAGAGAGTGTGTGTGTGAGAGAGAGAGAGAGAGAGAGAGCTTATGCTATGTCCATGTCCAGCAAGGCCATCTCTTTACCTCAGTATCATTAGTTTATTTACAATACCTACCCTCCTGGTGTGTTTCTTCCGGCATTCTTTTAGTAACACACTCATCTATCCATCCATCCATCCTCTCTCCTCTCTGCTCCCGCAGGTTATGGCATCATGACGGATGGCTACACGACGTTCGTCAACGCCTCCGTGTGCACGGTCAGCTTCCAGCCCACCAACCCCCCCATCGTGTTCGACCTCCCCAACCCAAGCAGCTCGTGAGGGGCTCGCAGGCGCGGGGAGATGAGGGGAACCCTCCTCCGGTTTCTTTTAGTTTTTCTAATAGTGATTCTTATCTTAGTGATTCTTTTTTTCTTTTTTTTTTTCTTTTTTCCAAAATATTAGTCTTTTTGTATGCTGTCAGCGGAGGGTGGATAACGTTTTTTGGGGGAGTTGTGAGGAAGCAGGGATGGGGTCGGGGCTGACAACGATGGGAGGGAAAGCTAAAGATTTTGATTTTTTTTTTTGTTTGTTTTTGCTCAAATTTGAATCTGTAAGATAATGAAGCATTGTGAATTTGTACAATTTGTTTGCTTTCCAACTTTTTTTTGCTGGATACATGGATAGCGAATGACATTTGTTTTTATGATGTACGTGAACGTTTGTTTTGTCTTTATTTGTCTCTTTGTTTTGTTTTCCAGGACAATTAAGCTTCCCTTTGGCTGACAGGGATACTGCCTTAAACTAGCTTTAAATACTCCCAGCTAGAGCCCCCTCCTCTATCTGCTAGCACAAAGAAAGACTCGTATTTATTACCCTGTGACTGATCCAGTAGGACGCGCGTAAGAGCAGGAAAGAACGCAAATGAATTTTTAACTCATCAGTGCTACGGTGTTTCACTCTGCAGATTTTAATTGGACAAAAAAATGTCTTAAAAAGTATAAATGTGTGTATGTGTGTACTCTGTAAATTCTCTACTCAAAAAATGTTTGTTCTGGACATCTCTCATAATTGAGAGATGTTTTTTTTTTCCTCGTTTTGCTTGTAAGTGCTATATGATATATTATGTGCAGAATGCACAGGTGGTTCTTTATGTTTTCATCAAATGTTCTTCTAATGCTGATATTATATTAGCCACCTCAATACATGCCTGGCTTTAATGCCGTTATGTAAGAAAGAATCAGCTCTTGGAATATAAGGTATATTGGCAATCTGAAATATTATGTTTTTTTTTTTTTTTTTCTGTCTTTCTCTCTCTTTCTCTTGCTATCTGTATATTTCTCTGCAAGCCTGCCTAAAAAAAGGTTTAGTTGTCCATTGATATGTTAAATATGATAGTTTTTTTTGTGTTTTTGTTCCCTTTGGTTTCTCTTTTTGCACTGTGTGTAAATGCAATCTTGCTAGCACAAAAAAATAATGTTGCCAATAGTTTCAGCTCAGCCACTGTAAAATGTCCCATGGCTCTCTTTGAGTTAGTTTGTCTTGTTCAACATGAAAGTTTAGAGCCACTGCTTTTTTTCTCTCTCTATCTCTTTCTTTTCTTCCAGTTCATTGTGATATATCTAGCTGCCTTTATATGCAAATAAAATTGCAAGATTTTTACTTACAGTTTCCTTGATGCTTTTTTTCATTGAATACCTCAGCCCACATTTGTTATTGTATATTGTGCTGGAGTTCTCACCTAAAGTGTCCACCTACTTGTCCCTTTTATTTTCTTTCTGCGCATTTTCCATGACTGGTTAGTGTCCTTTTGAGTTGTAGTTCTGCTCAAGGTTTCTTCATTTTTAACAAAAGAAAGATGGAGAACAAGCGGACAAACCTTTTTCCCGCCCCTGTGCTGTCGGGGCATGTAGTTTCAGTACAGGTGGACCCTGTAGTGTTCAGAGACTCCTGCATTGTTAAGGTGATCTATACATAAACCTGAATTGTATTTGTCGTCTGAGAACAGACATTATTTTCGCCTGGTGATTCCCCCTGAAGGCACTTGGTTAGCACCATCAGCTACAGTATGTTTCTGACTAACTAGCTTCTGCTGTTTATATCATTACAAATGAACCATGTACAGACAGTAGCCTTTTGCTCACGTGGACAATGTCGAAGATCTGTGGATGTAGCTTCACATGACACAGACATGTGGATGTGCGAGTGATCTACTCCAAAGTTATCTTTTGTCTACTTTTAGAGGTGTGTCTGAGAGCAGTTAGTGCACAGTCTGCACAGAAAACTTGGTGCTACACCACAGACGGATGACCAAATGTGTGCGGACGACAAAACGTGTGTAATTCACAACATGCACAGACCATATCCGTTTACTTTCCCCTGTAGTTAGAAATGGCTTACACAGCCTGATATAACCTACATCTCACAGCCATCTTAATGGTGTTTGACAGGGGTCACAGTGGCTGTTCAATTTTAAAACCACAAATGCAGGAGAAAAAAGGGTGGTGGTGTGCTTTAGTGCTGTGCCTTCATCCTTTCCATGATCCAACATTTGAATACCTCACAAGCCCAAAAATAGGAGACATCCTGCTGGACTCTCTCTCTCTCACTCTGTCTCTCTCTCTCTCTCTCTCTCTCTCTCTCTGTCTCTGTCTCTCTCTCTCTCTCTCTCTCTCTCTCTCTCTCTCTCTCTCTCTCTCTCTCTCTCTTTCTCTCTCTCTCTCTCTCTTCCTTTCTCTCTCTCACTCACTCACACACACACACATGCAGACATTCACATTCAACCTCCTCCACTAAGCCGAGACATCAAAGGCACCAAACCAATTAAGTCTCCCCCAAATGAGAGCAGAAAATATGGCTTGAAACCTTGCAGATTCTGCCTTCCACATTATCATAATCCACACTAATCATATTAGCATAACCCCTCGAATCAATGTCAGAGTAGCTACTTTTTCAAAAACATATGCAGCATGCGGAAGAGTGCACACTTCTGCCTGTGTGTGAGTGTGCAGTTGTGTGTGTGTGTATGTGTGTGTTTAAAGAAAACGACGTACCAGTTTGCCACAGTGTAAAAGGGTATGCAAACAATCCTAGCCGTGAGCAGTGACACACACACACACACACACACATAAATAGGTTTGTGTGTACAGCAACCTCGGGGAGGCAGGATGCTTTTGGAGGAGGTGGATCGTTACTCTTGCAGCGTTAGATCAGTCAGCGCGTTGCAGAGGTTTTTCCCCGCTTGATAAAACATCACAGGGCTGTTTTGGACCGCTACCGTTTTTGGCTAGGCGGTGCGGAACGAGCCGCCCGACGCCCCTGAACCCTCCAGCGAGCGGTTCAGCTCGTCACGTGTTGATCCTCCCGTGCCGGCACTTAATCATGGAGCGCCTCTCTCTCCCTCCCTCCCTCCCTCCCTCTCAGCTCCACGCCTCCCTCCCCAACCCCCATCCCCACCTCCCACCCCCTCTCCATCTCCCACCCCCTCCCCATCTCCCTCTCTCTCTCCCCCTCACTCCCCATCACTCTAAAGGAGCCACTGCAGGGCTCCCTTCAAACCTAATTTCACCAGACAGATGTAAAATGCTTTTGCACACACAAACATACACACACACATGCACACATACGTACACATACGCATGCCCTCTTTGCCTGCCTAGCACTGTGGAGTGAATTTATCGGTGTATTAATAACAACAGCCCCGTGCGACGTGCGAGTTAGTGACAAGGTTCCCACTCTCTTCCATTTGTCTTTATTTCTCCGCCATCTCTCTCTTCTCCTCGTCCCCCACCCCCACCACACCCAACCCCGCCCCACCCCATCTCTTCATCTCGTTTGTGTCCCTCTCTCTCCCATCTCCTCCCCCATCTCAACCTCCTGTTTGTGTGTGTCTGTGTGTGTTTGTGTGTGTGTGTATGTGTGTGGCACGCAGGAGAAGAGGGGGTGCTAAAGCTGCCTGTCTGTCTATGGTCTGTATGTCTGTCTGTCAGTCAGTCTGTCTGTCTGTCTGTCGGTGTAGTGGCTTCTCCTGCGGCACGGGTGCATTTCTATCAGGGCTGGGGCATGGGCTTGGGCTTGGGGGAAAAGGGAGGGGGGGGGGTTTATTGCTGTTCCAGATTGCAAAGTCTATTAATTACCCGTGCTCTGACACCAGCAGGCATTAATAGGTGCTCTTGACAGGGACGGCTATTACCCTCCAGTGCCCTGACAGCTGCTATTGATATTGGATATTTGTCAACTTAGCCTTCGCCGGCCTGTGATGGATGCCACATGGCTTGCTCTGAAGGCTAATACCCTCCGTCACCGTCTGTGTGTGTGTGTGTGTGTGTCTTTGTGTGTGTGTGTGTGTGTCTGTGTGTGTCTGTGAGAGACTGGGTGTGTGTGGAAAGTTTAAATATGCAGATGGTGTGTTTGTGCTACAAATGTGCATGTGCGCCATGGAGCAACTCGGAAGATGAGAGCCTGTGTTTGCATACCTAGACTGGTGACTGTGTGTGTGTGTGTGCGTGTGTGTGTGTGTGCGTGTGTGTGTGTGAGGCTTAGTCTGGTGCCAGCAGCTCGGTGCAGAGTGTTTATGCTGTCTTAATTGCACCCAGCGTCAGTATTATTGTAATCTGGAGCTCGTTTGGCGCTAGTTGAGTTACTATGAAATAATGCAGGGAAGCTGTGCCAGGGAGAAAGTGTTGCTCTATCCTTTCCATTTTCTCATCACACCCATATGTTTGAAATTATACCCCTTTATTAGCAATATTATTTTATTGCTTCAATTAAGATTAAAGGATTATCCAAGAGCAGTTTGGAAAAGGGAGGAGAGTTGAAGCAACGTGCTGTGATGTCAAAGCCCTCAACAACCTTTCAATCGTCTGTCTTTTTGTCTTTCGTCAAAATAATCCATGACCCCACAGCCTTTCAGAAGCAACTTCTCTTTCTTTCTACACATCAGTTTTGGGGTTTGGAGTCAGTGTGGACCCCCTTGGAATCGTCTGTGTTTCTTTTGAGTGTGAGGGGCGAATGAGACTAATTCAATTGGGTTTTGGAAGGAGTACACCATCTGGTTTTGAGTCATCATGTTGCTTTGCCAGACATCCAAAGACTCCCTACTGGAGTGCTCTGTCAAAAATACTCCACAAAATATGCAATCACTGCCTATTTAATGAAATTACCTTATTAAATTGTAATTCACTTTTACTCAATAATATTATGGAAGAATGGACATATAGTTTTTCTAATTGACAGTACAAAATGATTTCAGAAATACATTTTCAAGTACAGTAAGCAGCACCATATTGTCCCAGTATATGGAACATCTATGATTCCCTGCTGCCATTACACTGTCGCATCAGTGTGATTCACTGTGGTTTGCCACAGACTGCTCAAAATGACAGAAGATGTACAAAGTCAAAATAGTATAATCACTCACTCATTCACCCAAAGTAATACAATCTGGTTGGTAACCTCCAGAAGAAGATGGTCTCTTCACCCCAGTACTATACAGCGTATGCACATGCCTGAAATACATTGATGGGATACCTTTTCTCAACTGTTTTTCCCACATCCTTCTTCCTACATCAAGTCTTTTCCTTATTTTGTGGTCTTACACAGAGGCGGACAAAACAGATTGAGAAAGTACAAATTCTGCCATATCTTCCTTCTGCCTGTGTTCCTAACACAGGTGATTTCACTAATGAGATCCTCTACCTGGCTGAAGAGCTATGCTAACTGGGATGGGCTGGTGTAGTGAACTGGCTGGAAGAAATATGTGGCAGGACTTTTACTTTTTGAACCTGGGATATCCGCCTCTGGTCTTACAGAATCTAATATGACATTATATTATGTGTTACTTTACTTGCATCTGCCCGTAAAGCTACTCATTGTAGGAAAGTCAACCATATATCATTACTTTCCAGGCTTGATTCACCTACATAAACTCTTCTCCCCAAACCCTAACTGGGGCAGAACTCAGGTTGTGTAGGTCATCAATCCCACAATTCCTAGCATCCACATCACTCATGTCCTTAAGTCTCTAGCTCTCATCAATAACCTTCGAAGCCCTGGCTGGTATCTCCTTTATTGCGTTGATGTATCGTTGACCATACTGGAAAAATACCTTTATCACAACAAAAATCTACCTAATTTGTGTACTTCACACCTTTTAAAGGAAATAAACATACACTTTAACTTAAGGCGAACATTTTTACAGGTAGTAGTTGTCCCACCGACTGCCCTTTTCTTCTCTTTTCTTCTCTTTACTTTGTTCTTGTCTGTTTCCAGCTCATATCTGACAGATATGCTTAAGGTCCAATGTCAATATTCTCTGCGTGGTTCTCAGCAGGAGTCTGAATGCAGCATCCAGTTTCTCTGACATCCAAACATTCCCTCCTGCTGCTACTTTCTGTTTGAGCTTTATTTGAATCAGTTCCCTGTCAGTGTAATGGACCAACGGTCAACCTGGCGGTAAGAAACCACACAGATGTACCTGTCATTTTTCATTCACTTTCCGTGACTGATATGTTTTGATTCTCAGCACTCTTTCTTTACCATTCATGTATGGCGCCATTTCAGACTTTATCAGTGTATCAGTGGTTGACATAGCAATGTTCCATATGTATATAGGTCAGACGTGTGTATGTGCAGCAGGCTAGGAGTCTGAGAGAAACATTGAATACTAAAGGTCGAAAAAGCATACAAACATCACTGGCCACTGTGGGTATGACTACATGAAACTGATCATTCTCTTGTCAACCCAAAGGAGAGGCTTGAGTTCATCGCGCAGTGACCAGACACCCCTTCTGTGCAGTGACACTTATTGCCTCAACCCTTCTAACCTGTTTTTTTCTTTCTTGCCGCCGCAATTAAAAGCCGAGAGAGGCGATAGCAGCATGAAGAGAGGGAGCGGCCTGTGATCCATGGACTGGGCTCCTGAGGAGAGAGAGAGACAGAGAGAGAAACAGAGAGAGATGGAGAGAGAGAGAGAGAGTGAGAGAGAGAAACAGAGAGAGAGAGCACAGGGAAGGATGGCCCCGTGCTTTTGTGTGTGGTTCACTGGAGAGAGGAAGATGGTGCTGACAGCTCGCTGCTCTCCCGCAGAGGTTGTCTCATGGTCGTGTAGAGGTTGTGGCGAGGGCAGGGTTGTGGCGAGAGGCCAGTGGGGGCATGTCTCAGCAGCCCCCCTGCTCATGAATCCAAACATGACCTGGCCTCTCACACACGTGCACACACATAAATGCACACATGCATTGACACAGGCCAACATGCGCGCGAGCACACACACACACACACACACACACACACACACACACACACACACACACACACACACACACACACACATACATACACACAGACATGCATGCCTTTACAGTTACACATACTACTCCACAGAGGTAGCCTGCCTTGAGTTATTGATATCTCTCTCTGTCTCTCTCGCTGTCACTCTCTCTCTCTTTTATTTTCCATTCCTCTTTCTCTTTCCCTCTTTCCGTCTATCTCTGCTGTCAGACAAGGCCAAGCTGTATTCAAAGGCAGCTAAATGAAGACCACAGGGTTTTGAGGAATACCAAACAGGGGGCCTCCTACAGCACTGTCATTCTGAAGTGTGCATTTTCCTCATGTTGGCTTTAGCCCAGCAAATACTTAACCCTCCTTCTTGAAGACACACACTCTCACAAACACACACACACACACACACACGCACACACACACTACTCTGTAACACACACACATACACACACATACACATAAGTGTACACACACACACACACACACACACACACACACACACACATACACACAAGTGTACACACACACACACACACACAACCATGTACACACAGAAACACACAGCCACACACAATAGACATTCACACCACCCACACAGTCTCTCCATTGGGTACATGCTCACATGCAACGATGCATCATTTTCAGTGTCTTGGTTGAAACAAGTATAATTAGAGTCTTAATTGTGTCTTTGAAACAGGGTTGACTGAGTTTAACTCCAGATTGCCCTCATTTACACTCAGCTTTATACAACCTTGTTTTTCCCCACCTACTCATCAGTTAATTTCAAGTTGATTACAAAGGTTGTGGGGCTGTACTGTTTTTTAAAATTATTCTATTCTGCTTCCTGGTTATTTTGACTTGTTCATGTCACATACTGAGAGCCATCCTTCATTTTCTTCGTTCTTCTCACATGACAATTAACGAGATGGCTGACGTAATGGCTTCTGATGGCTGCCTGAACAAAACAATCACACAGTATCTGCGACAGAGGATGATTTTAGATTGACACTTCAGAATCTGAAATTATGATTTACATGCAATTAGCATAGTCAAGGACATATTTACAATGTCTTATCTCTTATCACGATATTATTCAATTAGTGTCTTTTAAACCCTGGTTTGATTTACAGGAAAATATAGGAATTTGCAATTGTTGTATATTTACACATGAGGTGTAAGATTTGTTGTAGATACCATGCCTTTTACAATACTGGATTTCTTTTTAGTTTAAGTAATAAGCATGAACATTCATAATCCAAAAGAGACAGATCCACAGGTGTTGGTGTGTTTGCCAACAACTTTTCCAGCTCAGCCGCTGTTAGCATTCATCATACGCAACATCATTCTGTGGGACCCATTATTCTCTTGAGACCCAGAACAAGGGATTGGGGACTGGGGATCGGGGATAGGTTGCTCGCACCATTGGCAAACAGCATCTCACATTTGAATCAAATAAATCAAAGTAAAGCATGCAAAATTTACTGTAGTTCCTGCCTGTGTTGACACATTTTCTGTAGCAAATAATGTAGTGATTTCCTGTGTGAGTTCTGGCAGTACATGGCGCCAGAGGCCATGTCTATTCCCCACATCCAACAGCTGCACATCCAGATCTGCATTGTTGTTTTTTTTTCATATACTAGAATAGTTGTGACATCAGCTGCATAGTATCAAGAAGAGGCCTATGATGGTCAGATGTGTCATTATCCATCTATAGATCACAGTAATGAGGATACACATCTATCCCTTACTACTAACTATTTCTAAGTTATTATTGTGTCTGTTTCCATTCTTTGGTGAAAATCAGACACATTCATTGACCTGTCTTTAGGAGAAAAGATCATCATCACTGCTGATTTTCATTTCACAATTGTCAAGAATCATTCTGTAGAGGCCTAACATGAATAAACCAAGATTGATCAGCAAAGGCAAATGTTAAGAAAGAAGAATTTTTAGAGACAATTTAAGTTAAGGCTGTTTATTTTAGTATTAAGTTTAATTATTATCCTTGGGGAGGGGTGGGGGGGCACCAGGAATGTTTATTTGTATGTCAATACATCTATTTCAGGCACTTGTTAATTTAAAAACCATGCACTAAAAACTCTAAAAACAACAATGCCTTATTCATTTCACATCTCCTACTCTTTTTAATGCTAATAGTGAGTTTTTTAATACAAAAACTCTCAAAATATAACATTTCAACAGTAAATAACACAAACCCTTATGTTTAGATGAATATGGTCACGTGTCCGTTTGGCTAATTATGACAATATTTCAATCAAGGTGGGAGGTGGCAATGCTGTGAGAGAAGCTGGGTTGTGATGCGATGATAACGGTTTTAATTGCCTCCGAATGCTCGGTCTCTTGCTGACCTTGTGGTGTCTTGCCGTCAGGAAGCATGAAAGGTTACTGCACACGCTGAGTCCTGGCGCACTGCGTGCACCTGTCTGTTCTGCCTTCCAGCCAGTCAGCCTCCCCAACCCCCCCACCACCCACCACCCCCCACCCCACCTCTCCTCTCCCTCCCCTCTCCCACCTCTCCCTCTCATTCTGTCACCGTCTTTGTTGACAGGTTGAAGGTTGATTCGTTTAATTAGCTGTAATTTATTTTCGCTGTGGTAGCGGATAGGTATGGAGGCCTCCTTTAATTGAATGACCTTCTGTGTAATTACAGTCATTGTGAACGTGTAGGGACAGCATGGTGACTATCCTCTCCATTCTTTCTCTCCTTTTTTTCCCTCCCTCCTTTTCTTTCTCACTTTTTTTTAAGGACAGAGTTTGAGTGCCTTTTTTTTTTTTGCAACACCTGTTTGTAGCTCTACCGAAACTCATGAATATATTCAGCTAACTGTAGCAGCAGCAGCAGCTTGACGTCGGCTGGATGGCAGCTTTCCCTCCGTGGATGCAACGGGCCCCTTTGGAGTCGGCCCTCTCTGGAGGATTGGCCGATTTTTCAGCTCAGGCTGGGCTGCTTGGCGCGCGCATGGCAGCAATTCAGTGTTGCCATAATGCGATGTGGCATTCTGCTCCACAGTCACTGTACGGTGTGTGTATTCTGTTACATGGCGTATGGAGGCTGGTGGTTGTGGTGGTGGTGATGGTGTCGCAGCTTTTAGAAGTCAGTTGTCTGTCTGTGAGGAAAGCAGTGGGGATGTCGTGGGTAGCCGAGGGGGTCGGTGGGTGGGTGGGCTGTGGCGGTGGTTTGGTGGGGGACCGGGTGGAGGTGTGCGGAGGTAGCCAAGGGGGTGGGCTGTGGCGGTGGTTTGGTGGGGGGCCGGGTGGAGGTGTGCGGAGGGAGCCAAGGGGGTGGGTGGGTGGGTGGGTGGGCTGTGGCGGTGGTTTGTTGGGGGGCCAGGTGGAGGTGTGGGGAGGTAGCCTAAGGGGGTGGGTGGGTGGGTGGGCTGTGGCGGTGGTGGGTGGGGGGCAGGGTGGAGGTGTGGGGAAGTAGTGATTGTAATCTCCCTACAGATGGATGTCACGTTCTCTTTGTTCTCCGACTAATTAAATCATTGCTAATCACGTTGTGCCTGATGAAGCGAGGAAAGAGAGAGGAGGGGGAGGAGGGGGAGGAGGGGGAGGAGGGGGAGACGGAGGAGAAGGTGGAGGGGGAGGAGGAGCGGAGGGTGACAGGGAAGGAGCCTAGCGAGCAGTACCTGTATTTTCCACTGCTAGCTCAAGTCTACCCCCCACAGCCACCATTCACAAAGCTGGGGCTACATTGCTGCTGAATCTTGCAAAATTTAGCTTTTCTGTTTATGGAGACTGAGGCAGGAAGTATACTTTACAACAAATGATGCGACTGGATATGATACGATACAACTGTATTGTCTGTAAGGACTGAAATTCTATTTGTATCCTCAAGTGGCTCATTTAATGCAAGGACATACATGTTCCTATGCAAAAAGACATGACATACAACAATATACACGTACAAAAGTGCACATATACACAAATGCACATCTACATCATCTAAAGGATCTCCAACTGAGATTACTGAAAAAAACTGCACGTTATTGAAGCCATGTGATGTTAATGATATGTATTACTTAGTGTCTGTTGACTGTGAAGGCTTATTGAAGTAGGTCTATGCATATTATGCAATATTCTTTTATACCACTCTGTTTTACTGAGGGCAAAGATAGCACCTTTGGCATGTCTATGAATGGCAACCCATCTCATCGCTGGTGGAAAGGAGGATAAGTGTGGGCGAGAATCTCTCTCACAAATGGCATGCCATGTTTCAGCCCCCATAATCCTCTTGGTTTTCTTCCCTTTTCTCTATTTCCCTTTCTCCCCCCCCCCCCCCCACTTACACACACACACACACACACACACACACACACACACACACATGCACTCTCTGTCTGTCTGTCTTTCTCTTTCC
Organism: Coilia nasus; assembly: GCA_027475355.1. NCBI lineage: Eukaryota > Metazoa > Chordata > Actinopteri > Clupeiformes > Engraulidae > Coilia > Coilia nasus. The sequence goes on from CM050207.1 coordinate 31,491,885, forward strand.
TTCTATCTCCCTTTCTTTCTGTCTCTGTCAGGCCCTTCAGGGCTGCTTTTGTAGCATGCAGCACATGTAGACACCCACCATGTCCTAGCCTCACTCGCTCAGACTCCACACCCCCACCCTCACCCAACCCCACCCCCACCCCCAATCCTGCAGCCTCTCTCCCGTTCCAGCGGATCACCGTAATCAGAGTGAGACTCCGAGACAGCGATGTATACAAAATCGCCTGATCCGCAGTGAGAGCAGTGGAGGGAGACAAAAAGAATGAGAGTGAGAGAGAGATAGAGAGAGAGAGAAAGAGAAAGAGTGAGAGAGAGAGAGAGAGAGAGAGAGAGAGAGAGAGATAGAGAGAGAGAGAGAGATAGAGAGAGAGAGAATAAGAAAGGAAAAGAGAGAAAGACATAGGCAGAGCGGCTTGATGAAATATGTACCAACATAAACTTCGAGGGCGCATCAGAAATGCTCAAGCTGTTCTGCAACATGCCAGGCACACAGAAGAAGAAGAAGAAAAGGGAGAAGAGGGAGAGGGAGAGAAAGAGAAAAGCGACAGGCGTGGGCTGATCCCACAGCATTAATCTGCAGTCTGGGGGCTGACACACACAAAGGCTACATGACGCCACCACCCTCACAGTCTTCAGTAAGAAGCACAGCAACACGCATCAGCAGACACCTTAGGGTATGGTGTGTGTGTGTGTGTGTGTGTGTGTGTGTGTGTGTGTGTGTGTGTGTGTGTGTGTGTGTGTGTGTGTGTGTGCGGATGTGTCACACACTCCACACACTCAAAGGTGGAGACAGCTTTCTTCTCGGCGCTCCGCTGAAACAAATGCGAACATTTAAGAGGGAGTGACATGCGGTGGCTTTTGAGAGCTGACGTCTGACTTGACAAGTTTTCCTGTAACCACAGACACGGTATGAGTGAGTGCAGCTCGCGGTGACGCTGTCAGTTTCTCATAGCGGGGCTGCAAGTGAGGCTAGGTCCAAACCGAGGCCAGAGTCTCTCTCTCTCTCTGTCTAACATAACATCAGAATGTATCAACTCATTTTGTGGTGACCAAAAACTATTTTGCTGCCCGTAAACACCAGAGAAAGACTAATCCTGAGGTTTGGCTGGTCTTTGCGGTGCCTGCTTTGTCTGTGGCCCCTGCTGTATGCTGAGGGAAGCCCTGTCCCTCCAGCTGTTTCCATCCACCTGTTTCTGACTTTAACATCAGTGGCAAGGCTAAGCAGCAGGAAGCCTGGCCGCGTTGTGAGACAAACTAGGAATATCATGTTTCCATCTGAAAGACAGATGGACTTAAAAACAGGGGTGCTGCAAATGTGTCTGCTACCTCAGTCACATTACCCTTGACATGAAAAACAACAAAACAATAACATATAAAAAAAAAACAATTGTGAATGTCATCATAATATCACATTCACTCATTATTTAAGAGTTTTGCTATTCTGGAAGATGAGTAGAAGATCACTGATGCTTGTATTTGGCTTACTAATTGTCTTTAAACTGGTCTGCCTAACAATATCAGTAAACACTCCTCGCCTGTCAGTTCTAGACAAAGGCCACTTACACATCTCTAGAAGTTGAGAAATAGCATTAACTTGTCTTTTTATAATTGCTAATGCTACATGTATACATAGTTTACCCACTTTTTTTTACCACTACACATATTATTTATCTACCTTTCTTATTACTTCTGCTACACTACTGGTTATACAATATATTTCAATGTGCTATCACCACTCAGCAAAATGTATAGAAATAGATCAGGCCCACCTATGGACTAGGTTTAGCCAGTAGAGGCCAGAGTCATAACTGCATAGCAGCATGCAGCTATTATTCTACAAGTTACTGGAACACATTTTCAGGAGATGTCAGGTTTGCCTCAAATGTAGCTATTTTTAAATAAAAAAACAAGATATGTTTTGCTTCATGTGCCTCTACTGAACTTTAAACTTGCACACAATCCTAACAGTATTTCACTTGTCACATTTTACTGAGTATTCCTTTTAATTAGCTCTAATTAGACTATGTAAATAATGATTCTATTGAACTTGTGATGACATTTTTTTGTTTTTTTCTTTTCTTTGTTAATGTCTGCTCGTTTTGCTTTTGTATATGAAAAAGACATTGAATTGCCTGTGTTTATGAAATGTACTTATTCACATTTCAGAAATTTGTCAATATTTACCAAACCTCTCCTCAAATATTTATTACCTTTTGTCATTTGTCACAATACAGTAAACACAGCAACACAGAGGTAACCATGTTTTTTGTCTTTAGCTGATGTTTTGCATACAGAGATTAGCATTACTATTGTTGGAACTTTGGAGCACAAACAAACATGGAAGACATGCTTAACTACACTTTTAGATGTACATCGCAGCTTAGACTAGAGGAACCTGCTGTGAGCATGTTACACTTAGCTGATACTCTTATCCAGAAGCGACTTATAGTTATTTACAGGGTTTCTGTTACAGTCCCTGGAGCAGTGTGGGGTTAGATACCTTGCTTAAGGGCATTTCAGCCATGGGTAGGGTAGGATTTGAACCTATGACTCTCCAAGCTCAAGACCAACTCCCTAACCACTAGACCAGAGCTTCTCCATGGAGCATGTAATGTCTGTTTGCAGTTCATTGTGTTATTTTCACTCCCTAATAGTCACAAGTGCCTCACAATGGTTTGAGGTTTGATGAGGCATTTGCATCTGCGTCTGCAAGCTTCATACTGTATTTCTAAATAATGGCTTAGAAGGAGACTGGAGGCAAAACTTGAAACAAAAACAAAACAAAATTTGTCTGCCACTTGATTAGACAAAATGGCAGCTGACAGCCCACTGGAGCTCTGTGGGTATCTTCATGTGGATCTTGGCAGTCCACATAGCTCCAACCCCCAGGGCCCTCTGCTCTTATGGGACCCCTCATACGGACTGCTTGGGGTCTCAGAAATAGCCTATGAAAGGGTCCAGATAGCAGGACTATTGCCAGTGTCTGCGTCTGCTCTTTTCCTATCAGAAAACAACATACATACACACACACACACACACACATACACCCATTTCATATCCAGAAAATCATGTGCTCTCACTCATGCACACGTAAGAAGGGCCGGCCATGATCGAAAGGCAGTCAGAGCGTTTTTTTGTATATTTATTTTTATGGTGGTTTTACTGTCACAACTCATCCTGTGCTGCATGGCAACGCACTCCCGAGACCGAGCCCTGATTTGCTGCCTGCCTTTGTTGCCAAGGGCAGCTCTCTGAGAAGCAGACCGAGCCCAGGCTGAAAGAAAGAAAGAAAGAAACAGCCTGAAAAAGGGAAAAAAGGGAAGAATTTACAAAAAGGAAAAGATGGAAAACAGCCAGGGCAGAGATGGAGGGTGTGTGTGTGTGTGGGGGGGGGGGTTCATAAATGACAGAGACCACGAGCTAAGAGTTCACCTCCTCGGAGTGGCTCTGTGTCAGTAGAATTCACCTCAGGCTTTTAGGATTGATGTTGTTGAGAGCTGTTGTGAGAGAGGAGCCATTGGAGTTGGGAAAGGAGGGGGGGGGGGGGGTGCAAGTGGGTGATGGTGGGGTGGTGGTGTGTGTTGGGGTGGATGGGGGTTGGCGTAGTGAATTGTGGGGTGAGCTGCCTGTTGCCCGAAGCTGCTGGCTTCTCTTAATGTATCCTGTGTATTGATTCGGCCCTCCCACCCCTACCAACCCTCTATGTGGTCGACATGCCTTTTTATTAAAGTAAGCAGCTGGTCAATAGTGCTAACCAGTAATGGGAATTGACTTTTGGCTAATTACCCAAACGCCTGCATTAATATGCCCCCCTAATGGAAAATGAATACTCAAGCCCAGACCAGACTTGATCTATTTGGTCCTCCCTTTCTTTCTCTCTCTCTGTCTCTCTCTTGCTCTCTCTTTTTTGCTCCTTCTACCCTTCCCCCCTTTGCTTTTCACTCTCTCACCCTCTCTCGCTCTCTCGCTCTCTCTCTCGCAGTCTCTAGCGACCATGACATGTCAGATGTGAAAAAATAACCTTAAAAAGATAAACGAACCTAATGAGGTAGAAGTTTTTCTTGTAATTGAAGAGCCGTCCTCAGACAGCGGTCCTGGGTCTGCATGCTAAATGAAGATGCATGTGCAGGGCTAGCAGCGCTCTGTGCGCGGGCTCCCAAGCCACGGGACCCGAGCAGAGGCCATGAGGGGGCCTGAGTGCTCGTTTGGCCCCTAGACCACAGGCATGCATATCATTCCAGCACACCGCTGTCCAGGGGCCCGATCTGGAAACTTAAGTGGAAGATGAATTATCATGTGTTAAGGCTGTGGGACCCACCCTCCATTTGGCAAGTCACTTCGTTGGTGAAAAAAAAAATAGCAGAAGTGTTTTGCTGCCTTTTTGAACCACTTCAATTTTTCTGATTGAGGAGGGAAAGCTGCTTTGTCGTACAACTTGTGCAATCTTTAACGTTCTGTTTAGGTGAATTAAATGACAATTTGCTGCCACACACTCCTGATTGTCCTCTATTATACACTGATTTGTGTAGCATCTGCACGTGTGTATGTCTCTGTCTGTGTGTGTGTGTGTGTGTGTGTGTGTGTGTGTGTGTGTGTGTGTGTGTGCGTATTTGTACGCACGTGACTTGATGGATACACAAACACAACAGACCCTAAAGTGGGGGGGGGGGTGCAAATTGGGCGCATAAAGAGTCCCACTCCCTGAAATGCGGCCATAAAAGCGTACCGGGATGAGGCAAATCGAGCTTTTAGCCTGATTCCAACCCGGAACACCCATCACCATTAGGGGCTCACAGCAGCCCTCCGAATGGGAATAGTGGTGGTGGCGGCAGAAGATGAGAGCCATACTCCGCGATGCACGCAACGCCATGTGTCTTTGTCTGGCTCATTCAAATGTAAATTCCCTCCCTCTCCAATGTGCCATCATGTGTGGAAGCGACAGGGGGTGGGGGTGGGTGGATGTGGGGTTGGCGGGTGGTGGGGGTGGCGATGGTATGAAAATTCCGTCTAAATTGAAATGTCAATAGTAATTTTAGGGGGTCTGTAAGGAAACATCTGAGAGTCAAGCACTCCCTTGTAGGTGGAATATAAAGTGGAGTCAGTCACACGCGCACACACACACACACACGCACGCACACACACTCAGACACACACACACACACACGCACACACACTCAGACACACACACACACACACGCACACACACACACAGAAAGCAGTTCTTTCTAGATGTCCGTGGGGGGAGAATGCCTTCATGATGGACATGCTAAAATACCAGAGGATACCACCTCCCTTAATGGATTGATGAATGAGCGCTCTCCACTTCCACACCCTCCCCTTCCACAGCACCCATCTCAACCCAGCAGAGGAGGAAGAGAGGTGTGTGTGTCTGTGTGTGTCTGTGTGTGTGTGTGTGTGTGTGTGTGTGTCTGTGTGTTTGTGTGTGTGTGTGTGTGTGTGTGTGTGTGTGTGTGTGTGTGTGTGCATGTGTGTGTGTGCGTGCGTGTGTGTGTGTGTGTGTGTGTGTGTGTGTGTGTGTGTATGTGTGTGTGTGTGTGTGCATGTGTGTGTGTGTATCTGTGTCTGTGTGTGTGTGTCTGTGTGTGTGTGTGTGTGTGTGTGTGTGTGTGTGTGTGTGTGTGTGGATGGGAGGATGGGAGGATGGAAGGATGAAAGGAGGGTAGGATGAGAAGGTAAAGGACAAGTGACGTTGGCCTCTCATCAGTCCAGCGCGGAGATTCCTGGGGCTCTCAGCCTCTGCTCCTGTTTCCTCCCAGCTATTCATGGCATTACCCCAATCACTCCATAATTATAGACGGGGAGCACAATCACAGCCGATTGTCCAGAGGCAATACAATCTCGCTATGTACAGTTAGAGCAGGGAGAGAGGGGAGAGGGGAGAGGGGAGGGTTGGGGGGAGGAGGCTTGGGAAGGAACAGGCTAAGACAGGCACGGATCTGGCATGGCCCCTGCCCATAACATTGGCTGATGAAGACAGCACTGTCAGAAGCAGAGACAAAGAGGCATTGTGCATTGTTTCCAAGTCCAGAACCCCCCACCGCTCACACACACACATACACACAAACACACAAAAACACACACACACACACACACACACACACACACACACACACACACACACACACACACACACACACACACACACACACACAACCCACTCCTGTTGCCCTGCAGAGCAGATACTTCTGCTATCCATATCCCACTGGGGGTGCACTGCTGTCTGCAACAGCGAGTGTGTGGGGGCTGGTGTTCGGCCGGACGGAGAAAAACAGGTTGAGCCTCCTTGATTGGGGGCATGGATGTGTGGCGTCAACACAGAGCAGAGCAAAGCCTGTGGATGTCTACTACATATGTGTGGCGTATGGTGTGTTGTGGAGTAAACAATGATAAAAATATTGAAATGTCTTCAAAAGAAGGAGATAATGTGGTAAGCATGAGAAAGTCAAAGGTCACTTCGAGGACTTTTGTCCTGTATTATCCAATTATATATTATCTAGGTTGATGTCATTATTTCTGACAGGCCATACTTATTGGATTTTGAGCTAAAAGCATTAAAAGGGGGCTAAAGTATTTCTCAAAGCGTTATGGAGGGTCTGTCTTCCGTTACGACCACAAAACTTCTTAAGGATATTTTTCAAACTTCAGGTCAAAGAAAGTGCAGGTATTGATTAGATTCTGCCATGTAATATGGCAGTTATATTACGTATTGCATCTTTTATCAAAAATGTCAGGCAGTGGCTCATAACTTCTGTGGCTTTCATCCAAATAAACCACATTGCCTGGGCGGTTTATGGGGCGATTGAGCAGGCAAGGCGGGTTATACTGCCGCGATCAAGGACAGGGACTCAGATAGCAGGCATAGTTCAGACAGCATTGCCATTCTTTTTCTATTCTCTCTTTTTTCTGTTGTGACACAAACAGACAGAAAAAAATACCACCCTTGTCATCAACCTTGACATCAGCTCACACCGGTATCACATGGCTGAAGAGGATAAAGACATACTTTCTTTCACTTTTAACGTGGCGTCAATGCAAACCCAGGCCACTGCTAGTTGCAGCTTCAACCCAGCCACTCTCTCATCTTCACCCTGAACAAGAACTGCTGGCTGACGTACTGTTACAGTACCATCTACCCACTCCTCAACCCCACTCAACCCCTTCTCAATGGCTGTGTCCGAAACATTCACCCATTGACTGTGTAGTACACTATATACTGTGTCAGTCATATTTTCATGACACGTTATGGTAGCATAGTAAACAAAAAGCATAGCCACAGAGAAAGATCTTTGTAAGGGATGGAGACTATTGTCCCCGGCCAGACAGAATGGGACAGGATGTGAAAACAAAGTGAAAAGGGGAGAAAAGGGATTTGTGCATGTGTTGCAAAAGGGGCGAAAGGGATTTATGTATGTGCTGCACCGAAAAAAAAGAAAGACGGAAGAAAACGAGCCTCCTCTTTCTCTCGGTTTCTCTCGGCTGTGTCCTCTCCCACTATCTCACTGGACGCTTTATGGGTATGGTTTTCATTTGGATTTTGTAATCTAAAACCTCAGTGATCTGAAACACCATGGCAGCAGGCTTGCATATCTGAGGATGTGAGTCTGTGAGGAAACCACATCTACAAGTGTATACCCACTACATGGCTTTGTAGATGGCTTTGGTATTTTCTCCATCGATGTGTTTTTAACAATAACAAAATGTTTCTGATCCATGGAGGTTCCTCTCAGTTCTCGATTTAAGAAGCTTAGTCTGTATACCTATCAGCTTTCCTCAGTAAATGAAACACATACAGATCACACAAGAAAATGCATTTGTTGCAGAGCTAACTCACAGAAGCTGGAAATCTTCTCCAGGGCAAACAATTTTGTTCTCTCAGCTCTTGAGCATTAGTAATCTGTGGTCACAAGAATATAGTTTTGCTGTACTGTACTTTTAATTTTCAGCAGCAGAGGTAAGAGGTCGTACAGTATGTAGTAGTAAAATCTTGTCTGTATGAAAATATCCTCTCCTTACACATGACAAAATGTTAAAATGTATGAAAACCAAAACAGATTTTTCTTTTATTGCAGCAATTCCATCAGTTTTCTGTAAAGTTCGCTATGTTCCCTGAATGTTCCCTGAAAGTCTGAAGTCCACTGTAATTTTTCTGTGTGACTAAATATGCTCCAGACTGTGTTGGAAATCTGTACATAAAAAGAGCTGTCCAGTCCAGCAACAGCACATGTTTCAGCAAATCCTCTCTGCAGGGGACCACAAGTGTCTGCCTGTTTGACTGTGTGTGTGTGTGTGTGTGTGTCTGTCTGTCTGTCTCCTCCCTCCCCCTTCTATGTCTGTCTGTCTGTCCCTCTCTCCTTGTCTCTCTCTCTCTGTCTTTGTCTCTGTCTGACATTCTCTCTCTCTCTCTCTCTTTGTCTTTGTCTCTGTCTCTCTCTCTCTCTATCTATCTATCTCTATCTCTCTGTCTGTCTCCCAACAGGCTTCTGTGCTCATCTGCCTTAACTCCCCACCTGCTCAGAAAGCTCTCCCCTGATCCACCCCCAGCCAGCGAGCTTGGCTGTGTCACACTAATCCATTCTTTCTGCTTGTTTGCCTGTCATTCTTTTTAAAAAGACTAAAATAAAATACTGCGTTTATGTCTGCACTTGGTCAAAAGTAATGGCACGCCATTTGTTTTTGCAGCTTGGTGTGAACGTGTCCAACATGCGATAAACTTTTAGGCTACAGCGGTTGCCCAGAAATCCCCCTGCAGTGCATGGAAAATGCATTAGAATGCGACAAGAGTATAGATTATTAATGCGTGTCACTCCATTGTGATTAAAATTATGGGATGGATTACATGTAATATGGTTTGATAAGGTATAACTGAATCAGCATGCCAACTGGACCTCTGCCACCACCTTTGTTTTTTATCGCGGGTATCCATTCCAATCTGCAAGGGAGTCCGGTGGACACGGGCTCCCTGACCAGTCTCTCTCTCTTTCTTTCTCTTTCTCTCTCTCTCTCTCTCTCTGTCTCTCTCTCTCTCTTTCTTTCCACTTCTCTCTTGAGATGAAACCCTCTGTTGGCCATCCAAAGTCTTCTTTGTCAAAGACTCAGCTCATTTGAAATAGGGGGAATAGAGATAGGCAGGAGAAAAATCAGTCAGAAGCGACCAAGGTGGAAGGAAAAGAGGAAGGGAGGGAGGGAGGGAGGGAGGGAGGGAGGGATGGAGGAAAGGTTGCACTGGAGGGGTGGGGTGGAGGTGGGGCTGAGAGCAGCACCCTGACACGGTGAGGTAGTTCTCACAGAGATCTTAGCATGCTGAAATACTGCAGCTCAGTGGGGATGAAGGCAGAGGGCGATGGGAGAGCGAGGAGCAGAGAGGGGGGAAGAATAATGAAAAAGGGCCACTGTGGAATTAGGAGGAGAATAACACAGGGACAGGGGTGGAGGGAGTGAAAGACAAAAGAAAAGAGAGAGAAGCAAGAGAGAAAGAGAGCAGGCACAAGTAAAAGAGGGATAGAGAGAGAGATAAAGAGAGAGAGATGGAGAGAGAGAGAAAAATAGGTGTGTGTGTGTGCGTGTGTGTGTGTGTGTGTGTGTGTGTGTGTGTGTGTGTGTGTGTGTGTGTAAAAGGAATATGAGAGATTAATAAATGGACTCAGACAGTGGTCTGTTGGAGGTCAACCTGCCACCCGCCCTGCTCAACCTACCACCACCTTTCTCCTGTGCCAGACGGCCCCTCATGAATTACATGACCTCTCATGAACACACACACACACACACACACACATACACATACAGACAGACAGACACACACACACACACACACACATACACATACAGACAGACAGACACACACACACACACACACACACACACACACACACACACACACACACACATACACACACACACACACATTCCAAAACAACACCATCCTCACCCACCCACTCACCTGGGACAGAGGGGGCCAGAGCATTTGAATCAATGCTCCAGATTGTCTTTAACCCTTCCATGTTTTTATGAAACCGTAATGAGATTAAGCACATTGCAGGTTAAGACGGCGTGTGTTGGGGGGCAGAGGGGAGGACACACTGGCAAACATACAGCATGTAAAGAGGATTAATGAAACAGACCAAGCGTTTATCCACAGAAACAAGAAGACTAGACTGCTCTCCAGCTAAATCTCTGAAAGACCATTTGACTGTGCTCCTGAGTGAGGTCCAACCAGCAGGCATATCTGTTTATCAGTTCACACACATACTCGCTGCTGAATTTGAAAAAAAAAAAAAAAAAAAGCTTTGTGGTTACAAAAATATCTTGCTGTATTTTTCAAACCACATTGTTGGATAATTCCAAAATAATATGGAGAGCGGACCTACCAGGGTGACCAATTTCATGCTTCCTAATGGACATAGTTATAAGATGGATTATTTGTCTGCCTCCTGCAGACTCAAATTAATCATACTAATAAAGCATTTGTTTCCCACAGGCACGTGTCAACGAGATACCAGTCTTGTAACTCTGGGAGACCCTGCTGATCACGTGACGATGATATGTATACAGACAAGTGTGGTGGCTCTGGTTTCTTCAGGATATGTAATTATGGAGTAATTTTGTCATTTAACATTGTATGTGAATAGCTGTACTTATTGCAATAAGTATGAATAAGTATAGTACAACACAGTGAATGTATGAGCAAAAACACTAAGTTTCTGTCATTTTCACAACCCTTTGGAACTGTAGTAACTGTAAATAACACCTCTAACAAAACAAAATATTCAGGGTGAATGACATATCTCATCTTTCTCTTTTCGTGTCCATGTCATAACCAAATGAAATGTTTAAACTTGCAATACACTCCAAATTACCTTTTTCATCAGTATGCACCCTCTCTGGAAACCTAGCCCATGACTTTGGTTTACATAACAACTTGAGTGGTGCTACAACAGGTTTTGTTTTTCTTTCTTTCTTTCTTTCTTTCTTTCTTTCTTTCTTTCTTTCTTTCTTTCTTTCTTTCTTTCTTAAGAACATCATCTCTTTCGCTCTCAGTTACCCCCCTCCCTCTCTCTCTCTCTCTTTCACTATCTCTGCCTCTTTTTCTATCTTTCCATTGTACTCTCAGGAAGTCACAGTTGCTCAGATAATTTCCAATTGGCTCACATATCACCTCTGCTAGGCTTCAGCCCTGTTTTGACGCTTTGCAGGTGCCTAACTCAGCTAAGAAGGTTTTGTTAAATGCACTGTTGCACGACTTCATATTTCTTCATCAATGTAGTTGATTTCCATTTGTAAACTTTACGTCGGTCTACTTTTGCCTGTGTTGATTCCAGTGTTAACACTTTATCTTTGCAACTTCTTGCATCATGAGCATTTACATGCTTTAAGTAAAATATGACCGATTCCTTACTTTCAGTGTGTGGCTCTCAGTTGAATTAACAGCTTTGGAGACTTTGGGTTTTACATACTTTTGATTTTACAAACATCTCACTTTTCCAAGCATCTATAAAAAGAATAAGAGGCTTAACATTAAATTATCATATGAATGTGTACCAGTTGCTTTTCTCCATGCTACGTGTGCGAAGAAAAGCAAGTTTATTTCATCAGTGCTGCCAAGATGCTGGTCACAATTAGAACGGACTGATGGCACACGAGGGCAGAGATTTTGTGGATTATACTGCCATCATCTGGCACAGATATGTTATTACATACCCTAGCGTTGCAGTGTTGATCCCCTAAAGAATGTAAAATATGTAAAAGGTTGATGTATTGTGAAACAATGTCGCTCTCTGTTTCAGATTAGTATTTATTGCCACACATTTTCTGTCCACTGCCATGTGGCCATGCTCTGTTTATCAGTAGGCTACAACAGAAATGTAGTTCTAATGGCCCCATCTGTGTAAAGGGTGACCCTGTGTGGTAAACATGAGACTTGCAGACAGCAGGCAAGCCCTTTGTCACTGAACCAGAACGTGTACAGTCTGATAGATTTCTAGGCCAATTTGAAAAATGTACATGCACATATACTTTTCAAATAATAGGCAGTCAATCTGTGGCTTGATATTTAACAAATTGCAAAAGTAATCTTTCAAGGTCTTTGTTTGTGTTAAGTATTTCTAAATATCTTCCTAAAATCTACCAATATATATTTAGTGGAACACAGTTCTGGGGTTTTTGCAATTAAAGCACAGATGAAGATGACGTGACATATAATAATAATAAAATAAATAAATTAATAATAATAATAATAATAATAATAATAATAATAATAATAATAATAATAATAATAATAATAACAATAACAATAATAATAATAATAATAATCACATTAATTAAATAAATCATTCTAAAACAATAGACAGTAGACAAATCAGTAGGTAAAACAGTATTCTCCAGGGATGCAATGCGAAGCAAAGAACCGTTGCCAAGGAAACTATTCTTTCCCTTCTGCTTCTGTCAAAAATCCACCCCTGGCTGGCGGTGTCAGCAGGCTTTGGGTGTCAGTGCCAGGGGCCTGCTCAGATGCTGTGAGCCAGAGCCAATCAACGAAAGACTTGGGGATCGGTATCCAGGAAGTTCAGAGGAAAAGGTGGTGCATGTCTGCCAAAGTAAACGTGCTTTTGCCTAGATAGTTTCGGGCGACAGATTAGGCTGGCTAGCCAAGTAACGTAGCAGACCTCAACCGACAGGTATACGCGATGGACTGGGAAGGAACTAGCGAAGTAAGTAATTTGTGGGGAATTTGTGCAATTTTGACGTCGTTGTTTTTGTAATTGTTTTTTTAGCTAGCTAGCTAACAGGATGTGGACCTCTGTTAGACTGCTGGCCAAAGAAAATCGTTTGCATATGTGCTAGCTATGTAGCTAATGTTATTAGCTAAAGAGATTGTCCTAGGAATTTGTTGTTTACTCGTTTCCTTGTATATTCTGACAACGATACCAGGTGATCTGTCTTTTAACAAGAATAAGTAGCTAGTCTATGTTGTTGACAGATTCATAGGGGTAGTTTGCTAACTAAAATCATGTATTAAAGCTAGCGATGCTAACTATATACTTATCTGAATCCAGTCAATGGGTGTGACTGTTTGTGACCAGTGACAAATGCCATCCTTTTGCTGAATGACAAGATTTTTTTGTTACCTTCTTTATCATTTGGATGTGTAGCACATCTCAGCAATACCATAACTATTGCGAGCTAGCTGTGTGGATTAGATGGCTAAGTAGGTAGCTCTCAGTAAAAATAGCGTCACCTATCCAGGAAAGTTATTGCTTCCTTATCTCTCCTATCTGCGTTAACTATCTACGTTTGTTCAACTGAATAAAATAACGTTAGCTTGTAAAGTAAAGAGGTTGGCAACATAGTCAGTCAATTTATCCAGGCGCATTATTTTGAAACCCTATTTTTAATCAACATTTTGATTAATACCAAGTACATTCTTACCAGATCATGCATACGTTAGACAGATGTGAAATAGTTAAATCAGCGAGGGTGGTTGAACCAGCGTTGTCTCATGTAAAGCAAGGCAGTGACATTATAATATATTTCAGTAAGGTGCCACTGTACACTATGGTGCCATGCCCCATGAAGACTGTTTCTAAATTATTTTGAAATCCTACAGTCCCATGGTCATATGGATGATGGCTGCCATGGACATGGCCACAGTCACGGTCCGGGAGGGCATGGCTTCAGCGGCATGGGCCACGGGGGATTCATGCCAGGCCTCCCTGGCCAGTTTGCTCAGAGGGGCGAGGCCATGACAGACCCAACACAGCAGCCCAAGAAACGCTCTCACATGGATGACAGCAGTAGTTGGGATATAGTCAAAGCAACACAGTAAGTTTAGTTGTGTGGTTCAGAACACACATTTGGATAGCACGCAGGCCACAGCTATGACAAGTGGATGACCTGTGAGTGCCAATGAATGAATGACATTAGTTTTGTTAGCCTACTATGGGGCATCTGTAAGGATTTTGTGCGGATAAAGGTTAAATTGCGCACAACCATTTACACATTTTACTTTGTGAGGGTAAACCTTAAGGGTAACTTAAAGCAGTGTCTTTATCAGCAATCTACACCGTTCAGCACTTTGTCACTTTATCTGGACTTTCAAGATACCATACAGCCAGCATGTTTGTGATTGTTTTTGTGCTTTACAGGTTTGGAATCCTGGACAGGTGTAAAGAACTCATTGAAGCAGGATATGACGTGACACAGCCAGATAAAGAGAACGTTACGTTGTTACATTGGGCAGCTATTAACAACCGCTTGGAATTGGTCAAGTATGTGCCTCTCATGTCTTTACAAGCCTCATTGATCAATTCATGTAGAGATGGTAAAACTAGACTAGTTGTTTTTGACAAAAGACAAACAGAAAGTAATCTCAGTAAACCTGTCAGGTCACATTTTTAGATGCTGAATGTTAGGTGCTCAGACTCTTGTCAAAAAGATAAGATGTCCTTGCAGTCATAGAAATCCATAACAGGTGTGAAAATTCATTAAATTCAGTAAATTCACTGTCAGTTTAGTGAAAGTCTAATTTGTAGTTTAGAACGGATTTATAATGCTATTGTACTCTTCCATGAATAGTTTCTTGTACTAATATCTGCCGAAGGTTTCACTTGTAGTTAATATTGCGTATTTTTTTTTATTATTATATGTACTGTATACATTTTCACTTAATAATTGATGCCAGTCCGGTGAGGAATGTTCTTCTTTGAAAAATAATTTAGCAGTTTTAAAATAGGGGTCTGTTGAAATGAGACAGCCTGTACATTTTAGCATTGTTGTTTTCCTAATTGTAAACATGATCTGTTGCTCACTATGCAGCTTTATGTGTGTGTCAAAAGCAAACTAAGTATCAGTCAGTGTCAACTGGTAGACCATCAAATCCCAAAGCCAGTGAATAATAGATGGTGATTAATGACATTTCTTTTCCAGATATTTAATCTCTAAAGGAGCGGTCATCGACCAGCTTGGGGGTGATCTAAACTCAACGCCACTGCACTGGGCCATACGGTAATTGGACGAGCTTGCCAATACCTGAACATGTTGCATGATGATATGCAATGTTATTACTTTTTCACTGACAGTGAATCTGAACTCGTCTTGGAATCTGATCTCAGATCAGCTTTAGTTATATTATGAGCAGTCTCCCTAAGCCCTTTCCCAAAGAGCTGTTCATAGTTTAATGTAAAAACCCTTCCTGAGCAACCTTTTAATTATTGTGTTAGCTGCACTGTATGAGCATATAATTGTTTTACTAATGCAAATATACAGCCAGTGTGGAACAAAAAAAAATGTTTGTGTATGAACTGATTCTCTGACAGCAATACCAGGTAAGCTGTATTTTAACAAGAATAAGTAGCTAGTCTAGGTTGTTGACTACATGGTTTGTCCCATGTATGAAGGTAACAGTCATTCCTCTTACATCTGGTCATGTGACCCTCACTCCTGCCCTGCTCCCCAGGCAAGGCCACCTGGCCATGGTGATCCAGCTGATGCGCTATGGGGCAGAGCCCTCGCTGGCTGACGGGGAGGGATACCGGGGTCTGCACCTGGCTGTACTCTTCCAGCACATGCCCATCGCTGCATACCTCATGGCCAAGGGACAGGTGAGATACACGCACACACACACACAGCTCATGCATTTAACCTGTTGCTTATGGAGTCTTGTTGCTCGCTTTAAAAAAGAGGCTTATGATGACACATTGGTACTTGTTTATGTCCTTGTTTCAATGCAGGAAGTGGATTTACCAGACCAAAATGGACAGACCTCTTTGATGTTGGCTGCTCAGAAAATCATTGGGTATGTCTTTGTGTTCGTTGTTACATTTTCCTTAAATCGCCCTGTGTACATTTTTTCTTCTATGTGGCCTAATTATAGGAGGAATGGCAGCTATTATGATGAGCTGTTGTGTAAAGAAATGAACTTGTCTATACGTAAATGGTATACAGCCATTTATGCTTAAAAGAAATTTGTCTATCTTGCCCTGTTTAGTTTGATGTAGTTAACATTCCTGTATATGCGTGTGTGGTGTGTTACTAATCACAGGCCCGAGCCCACCAACTTCCTCCTGAAGTGCAATGCGTCGGTGAATGCGGTGGACAAGGTGAAGCGAAACTCGCCCCTGCACTGTGCGGTGCTGGCAGGAAACGTAGATTCTGCCCACATCCTGTTGGAGGCAGGTGCCAGTGTAGACTTGGAAAATGCAGATGTAAGTACGAGGCCCAATGCCTATAATGTTCTGGTAAATGGTAAATGGTAAATGGAGTGCACTTATAGCACTTTCATATACTCAGCAGAGTATGCAAAGCACTTTCAATGGAATGCCTGACTTGAACCCATGGGTACTTGACATGACGTGTGATTTTAATGTAACATGGTGCATATACCTATCAAAATTTGTTTTTTATTATTTAAATAAAATGTAAATAAGGCAAATTACAGTATATTACAGCACATTTAGTTTGGAATAAAAAACTATTTTTTTCTTCATATTTATTTAAAGGTTTTTATGCCAAATGTCCTGCGGTGTGACTGTAACATGAATGCGACATGAAATATTAACAGCAATAAAATAAACCAGCAACATTTAGAATAATTCATAAAAGCTTTGGCATAATTTTACAATTATTAACTTATTAAAAAAACATTTTTAACATGAAAAAACATTTTACAGCAATATTTACAGCAAGTTAAATCTTGTAACATAAATGCAGTCCTGCGGCGTGACATGCAAATTAAATTTTTGAGCGGGCAGTTGCATGGACAACTATAGGGGTCTTCAGTACAGCCCCCTACCAGGAAGTAAGTCAGTCATTAGAGACTGCTGTGAAAGTTAAAAGGTGAGTATTAATCTCTTTATATTTGCACAGTTTTTGATGTTTATGTTAGACAATGTTTGGGTCCATTTATGATGTCCTGTGGTGTGACGGCTCTAATTGAAGGAAAAAAGTTTGTTTTTAAAAAAAAATCACATATCAAAGTTATAAACAATATCATTATTAAGTTAGCATGCTAGCTCCAAGGTCAGTCATGTATAGAAAGGGATTAAATTGGCCACAATGCTGTTAATGTCCTGTGGTGTGACATTCATGTCCTGCAGTGTGACATGTTTTATGCAACGTATTGCTAGATCTTTACCTGTTATTTTCTTTTTTTCTAAATGTATGAAGTATTTGCATCCATGTTTATTCTATATAGATGGCCAACAATCACTAATATTTTATGAATAAAAATATTTTATAAATAAAAATAGTTTTTTAGAAATGAGCAAAGAAAGGACAAAATGGTACCGGGAGGGGATAAATCAGGATGAAGCCAGGCGTGAGGAGATCCTTAGCGAGAGAAGAAGAAAGTAAAGAAATTGATATAGGGAAAGGGAGCTAGTAAGGGAGTTTGAATCTGATAAAAAGAGACATCTGGTGTGAATTAATCAATAGCCCTGTTGTTCACTTTATGATGTCCAGATGAAAGAACGTGAAAATTTCATGCAACATAGACCAAATAACAGACCAATGACTAATGTTTACTGAATGCATAACGAAACGAAATTGAAAGTTATGCCCCATGTCTTCGTTCAGTATGCTGTATCAGTGGTGTATGCTGTATCAATTTTTCTGTCTTTATCCTACTGACAGCACTTGTTGACCTCAAACAGGGCTATTGTTTGATTTACACCAAACTTCTCCTTTAATAGTCAGACAATACAACTTGCCTTGATTATGTGTAACAGTGTTTTGTTTTATTAACAGATATCAAGAAAAGAAAGGTAAATGTATGGTTCAACGTGGAGATAAAAATGCTTTCCAGTGGCCTGAGAAGGATGACTGCATTTACTACTCCCAAAGTGACATGGTTGGGGCAATTTCGGAGCCTGAGCCCTATAGCCTGGGTGTGCCCATACTGCCTGTGGCGCTGCATTTACATTCCGCGAGCAAGTCAGTCTGGCCAAGCTGCCTATCTAAACCATTTCTGCTCAGTCCTCAGATAGGGGGAAAATCGAGCATTTCAAAAGGCAATGATGCAGTAGTTTGGCGACCGGAAATCTATCTCAGTCACTGTCTACATGGCGAACGTGGAGCAACTGTAAGATTTCAATGCAGCTGTAGCTGCTGTTTTGGACAAATTCAAAGGGAAGTTCTCTCTGAAAATAGAGCAAAGGGCAGCCCTTGAAGCATTTGTTGCGGTAAAGGACGTTTTTGCAATGCTACCGACCGGCTTCGGTAAAAGTTTAATTTATAAGTTAGCCCCGCTGGTAGCCAAGTCCATTGAGCTTTGCGCGGACGCTGTTGTTGGTCATGTCGCCTTTGATCGCACTGATTCGTTTTTTCGAATATCAATATTGAATGACCAACACCAGCCACTCTCATGTTCACCTCACAAGTCTGACAAAAATCCTTTAACGCCATTGCTATATGACTACAGATTACTACTACTTTTTCTTTGGATCAAGCAGTTTCTTTCGCTACGTACTGTATACATCAGAGGACATGAGGGTGTGATTGGTTGAAGCTTCGTCCAGTAGCAAACACAGGCATTTGAAAGAGGTGGGTTAAGCCCGCCTTCTGAGAAATGGGTTTACAACACAGCTTGGCCAGACCAATGCTCTCAGAGCATTGACAAGTCACGATAGCCAGGCTATGAGCCCTATGGGAGAGCTGCAAAATTAGCTGACCTGGACTGGCTCATGTTTAACCTGTAATTTCCAAAATCATTTCAACATGAACTATCTCTAATGTCTTCTTCATGACTTTCATGTCAGTCATTGTCAGTTCTTGACAAACGATAAAAATGGAAACTTTATCAGTTTATGATGAATCTATTGTGGTGTTTTTCAAGTTGTGTTGACCTTGGGTTTTAATAAAAAACTAACTTCATTGCATTCACTTTTCACTAGGGGTGGGTATTGGCAAGGACACGATATGATACGTATCACGATACATATACCACGATACGATTCTATCACAATACATTGCGATACTGGGTATATTGCGATATTTTATATTGTTCAGTGAAAATGTCAAAATAGAGCTAAATTATCAGTTGCTGTTTACAATCTAGATAGTGTCACATCTTACCAAAACTTAATTAAATCAACATAACTCAGAGTTACTGAACTCAATATAACAGGAAAACATAAAGTGCGTAGGATTGGAGTCAGAAATTGATATAGTATATTGTGAAAATTAGTATCACGATATTGATGTTTAAAACGATACAGTGTATTGCGATATGATATATTGCGATACGATATATTACGATATTTTTTGCACACCCCTACTTTTCACAGATGTTTTTAGTTCAGTGCAATACTCAACATACTTAAGATAACCTCAGAGTGAAGAATTTGTGTGTGAACTGTCACTTGTGTGTAAACTGTGCCTCATTGCGTCATGTGGTGTGACGGAATGTCATGTGGTGTGACAAGACTTTAAATGCAATTAAATGCCTATTAGTAAGTTCGTTCGTTTTTATCATCATGTAGCTTTTAAAACATTGTATAATTTAACTATTACAAGAAAAACAAAACAGTGCAGTGATTTTTTTTTCATGTTATAAAATATTTTGATGCGAGTGACTGAGAAAAGAAGGTGCAAGTAAAGAGTGGAACTGAAAAAAAGCTCTGAAAAGTAAGTGTATGTTGAATTTCAATAATGATTTTTATAAAGGGCCTCTTAAACTTTAACATATGTGATCTGCAGTTGAAATCAATAATTTTAGTTAATTTTATCTTTACAGTAGTGTGATGTCACACCGCAGGACATTTTCCATCAGTGGCCATGTAAAAGGCTTAGAAAATAGCAAAAAGAAGGGGAAATCCTATAAACCACTAAAAGTTACAAAAACTTAAGCTTTTGGACATTATAATTTCATACATTTTGTGCAAAGATTGGAGAGTAAAAAAAAAAAATAGTGTTTCACCCTTATTTGTCAAGTACCCCCATACACCCACCACCTGTGCCAGTAGGCTGCCATGCAAGTTGATAAGCAGCACATTTGTAGTAGTATGGGGTTCAGTTTCTTGCTGAAGGACACTGACGTAGTCAGGAATAAGTGTAGTCGAACCAGCAACCCTACAACTGCTAGGCAACTCCTCTACTTCCTGAAATTATGTTCTGAACTACCTGCGCCAACATTGGCTACCCAGCCGATTGCTCATTTAATTAGATTTGCTCATTAAAACTACATTATTCATTACTCAGAGAAATTATTGTTTTTTTTATACCTGTGTTTCTGTATTTGGGTCTTCATTCACATTCTACTGAGGAATTGAAATGTGTGTAAAGGTCCCTTACAGTCAGTTGTTTGGTGCAGGTATGGCTTCCATGACGCATGTATCTCTGCTCATATACTGGATGGTTTGGTTGTGGTTTTTGAGGTCTCAGTGAACTTGTAAATAGGAAATGTTGCAATCTGCAATTTTTTCTCCTCATGAAAGTCACATGGTTATGCTTAAGAAACTAGCTAAATTTGTAGGCATGGATCTGACCAACTTAATCTTTTTTCCTTTTCTGTACATTACGTAGCGGAAAACACAAGTTATAGTTTTTATGCAGGACAAGAAAGTTAAGTCATTGTTAATGCAAATGTTGTGGTTTGTCATATCTACAACATGGAAGCTTAAACTCGATGCAAAAGAGTTCTGTGTAGTGTTTTGTTTTTTTTGTTTTTTTGGTCCGGTTTGACCAGTGAACATCGTATTTTGGCTAGTAAAGAGGTCTCATTTGGAGCGAGTTTTGGAAAATGAGATGTTATGTGCAGTAGAGTAGTTGTTCTACTGCCTATCTAAAAACACTTTGGCAGTAGTTCCCCTTCCTCTTCCCCATGCACTGCCTATTGGTTAACTTTAAGCATACCTTTGTTTGTGGTGTCGGTGCTGGAATTTGGTTTGATAGTTAGGGTGTGTTGTGTTGTAAATATATGAGAGTGCAGAAAGTGTTCTGTTGATGCAGGTGTTTAACTTGAGCTGAAATGACATGCCCATTGACCTTGTAGTTCTCTGCTGTTTTGTATGACATCACCAGTTCATTTGTGTACAGAAACAGTCCCTGTATGCTGTGTTATGTTTGTCAGGATAACCACCTATTTTTGTCTGTGTCCTCGAACAGGGCGACACTCCAATCGACCTGGCCCACCAGGTGCACAGCCCCCTGCTCATTCACATGCTCACCCACATCAAACAGCAAAGGATCAAATCCAACTCCGCGTGCCTCAAGTTCTTCAACAAGTACAGGGTACAGTCTCCTGCATCGCCTTATCCTCCATGTTAGAGTGCACACAGGAATGACTACACACACACACACACACACACACACACACACACTCACACATATACATGTACACACTGAGATATAAAGTGATTATTCTATTCACACTATACCTTTTTCTCAAATGCTGTTGTAAAATTAAAGAATATTTCATCCCTTGCTAAGTTCTGCACCCTCTCCAAACATTCTTTAATGTCTAATTTCAGGCAGTAACTAGAGAATCTATCATTGAAGGAGGCGGGAGAAATGCACTGCTTGTGGTGCTAAGTCATTGGGGAATAATTAACCTTGCATTAAACCAGTAAAGCAGGAGCTATTTTCACACGCTTTATTCGTGAACCCCTTGAGAGAGCAGTGGAAAAAGACAAAAAGAGAGGGCGCGTGTCAGTGTGGGTGTTAGAGAGAGAACAAAAGAAAGGAAAAAGGAAAACCACCCGCAGCTCTTGCCATTTTATTTGGTTCGCCAAACGGTCTTCAATTTTTCTGTCTGACCTACATTGCGTTTTTTTCTGCTTAATATTTATGATTTACCTCTGCCCCCATTCCCCACTAAATACTGTTTAGTCATTTTAGGAGGCTACATTTAAAAGTTAAAGGAGGTAGATATTGACTTGTGGTCAGGGTACTATTGCTGCCCATGTGTTCTGGATCTGTGTGTGTGTGTGTGTGTGTGTGTGTGTGTGTGTGTGTGTGTGTGTGTGTGTGTGTGTGTGTGTGTGTGTGTGTGTGTCTGTCTGTCTGTCTGTCTGATGTGATGTTAACATGGGCTGGTGTGTTGATGTGTCTCCTGCAGTTGTGCCTGCAGCTGCTGTTCTGTGTGCTGGTGATGTGGGCAGTGGGGGCCATCCTCAACATGGGCTCCGAGTCCTGGCTGCTCAAGGGAGTCCTGCTGGCCTGTGTGCTTGCACTCATCAACCTCGCCTCTCGGTAAACACACACACACGCATACACACACACATACACGCATACACACACACATACACGCATACACACACACCCACACACATACACACACAGCAGTTTTAGATTTTATGTCTGTTATAGGGAAGTGAGAGTGAATCACAGTCATATTGAAACTATTTATTTTCAGTAGAGTAACTCAATATAACTAAAATATTTGATTTTATTCTGATCATTTGGTTTGTAGACATTATGACTGTGACACTTTAGTCTGTCCAGTGTGAATTCAGTCCAGTGGGAAACTTTGGGTCACACTTTACTTTACTGTCCCTGTTACATCAGTTAGGTACAGTGTAACAAAGTGGAACAATATGTAACATTGTGCTTTCACTGCACCATCAGGTTAGGGTTAGGTATGTACAGAGTAAGTACATTGCATATTGTTGCAGGCAGAGACACTAAAAAAGGAACCGTAAACCGTTACCAAAATGTGTTGTATTTATGACTGAGATTTTTGTTTTGCTTGTGTGATGGGTTAAATGCAGAGATCAGTTTTGTTGTGTGTACTGTCTGTTCTGGTGTCAGTTGTTTGGTGCAGGTATGGCTTCCATGACGCATGTATCTCTGCTCATATACTGGATGGTTTGGTTGTGGTTTTTGAGGTCTGAGTGAACCTGTGAATAGGAAATGTTGCAATCTTTTTTCTCCTCCTGAAAGTCACATGGTTATGCTTAAGAAACTAGCTAATCTTGCAGCCATGGATCTGACTGACTTTTTTTTTTTTTTACATTTCTATACATTACATAGTGAAAAACACAAGTTACAGTTTTTATGCAGGACAACAGAGCTAAGTCATTGTTAATGCTAATGTTGTGGTAAAACAAAAATCTCATTCCAATCAGTCAAGCACAATGTGTTGTATTGTGACTGTCACTACTAGAGCTGGGCCTTTAAAGTTAGGCCCGAGGAGCCCCGGGCCCGATACAATTCGGCCCGAACCCGACCCAGGCCCGGAGCTTGACAGTTTTTCTAAAGCCCGAACCCGTTTGTAGCCCTACATATTCAAATATGCGCATGCATACAGATCTTTTGCATTTTGTCAAGAATGAGACATTTATACATTTTAACATCACGTATTATGACAGACGTGAAAAGTTGAAACAAACATGTAAGTTGGAACAAATAAATAACATAATTGCCAGAGGCTAGCCTCCTTTTCCCCTCCGCAGCATCCATTTTCGCATCTCTCATCTCATCGAAACTAATCACCTGACCATTCAGTTACAGAGCCCGTGTGAAATGATAAACTAAGACCGTCGGGCTCGGGCAAAGGTCTTCATCTCTAATCACTACTGTTGTGACTTGGCTTTGTTTGGTTGTAGTATCACCACAGGGTGCCGCTGTTGTGCCAGGTGTGTTACACTCTGTGCTCTGCTTTGTCGTTTTCTGCACCCATCCAGACAAACGTCAGGCTACAACATCCGAAACCAGATCCCCTCCATGGCTCTCATTGCCTCCATCTTCTGGATGCTCTTCACCTGGTTCATGTACTTCATCCCCGATATCCTTCCCTGTGGCCAGTGCTACAAATGGCCTCAGCGCTCTGTGTATGTTTTTATTAGCTGGCTTGTTCATTGAACACTGTTATGAGTTAATGTAGCTGCACAAATAGCTGTGCTCATGTGGGGTTAAAATTGCTTACACACAAAGGCAGACATGGAAGAAGTCCTGTTGCCTCCTGTCCAGAAATGATGCCACCTATAATCTGTCCCCATTGGATTTGGCTGTGACCTCTGAAACTGGGTTATTTTTAAGATACAGGCTTTGCGTTTTTTAAAGGGGGAAACGGTTATTCTAATTGAAGCTGGCCAGAATAGGCGTGGAGAGAACAGGAAGTGACATTAGGCATGTTTTCTGTACCACCGCTGTGTCTGGAATGGAAATAAGCTGGATGATTGACAGCCAGAAGCTGGCTTTAATGCCTTCATCCTAACTATCATCTCCCCTTCTTTATTAACCCTCCATATCAGTTCAATTTGCCATTTAATCTCTGAAGCAAGCAGTCCTAACAGCAGGTGTGTGATATAGGGGGAGGGGAGGGGGTTGGGGGTGAGGGTGGGGTAGAGGGGGTGTGAGTTGCATTAGAAGATGTCAGGCGCTTTATTGCACACCCAGTGTCCCCGTTTTGCGTTTAAGATGAGGCGATAAGCACCGCTCTTTATGTGCACCACATCTGACAAACCACCACACAACAAAAGATCCGCTTCATTTTCATGCAGATGAGGCAGACATGGGCGCCATCATCGTGTTATTGCACTGGTCTGAGACGCAGTCATGCAGTAATTATGCTGAAGTACCGTTGCATGTATGTGCGTGTGTTTATTAGTAAGTTGTTTAATGTTTGAAACATGGGTGTAATTGTTGTATGTGTGTGTGGAGATGGTCTGGTTCAGATGTATTTTATATTACATTTGCATAGGCTAACTGCTAGTAACACAGAGGAGTGTATATGTGTGTGCAAGAAAAACAAGTAGTGAGAGTGTGTCTGTGTCTGTCTCTGTGCCCGTCTATGTGCTTGTGCCCATCTCTGTGCCCGTCTCTGTGCCCGTCTCTGTGCCCGTCTCTGTGCCTGTGTCTGTCTCTGTGTCTGTCTCTGTGCCCGTCACTGTGCCCGTCACTGTGCCTGTCTCTGTCTCTGTGCCTGTCTCTGTGCCTGTGTCTGTCTCTGTGTCTGTCTCTGTGCCTGTCTCTGTGCCTGTGTCTGTCTCTGTCTCTGTGCCTGTCTCTGTCTCTGTGCCTGTCTCTGTGTCTGTCTCTGTGTCTGTCTCTGTGTCTGTCTCTGTCTCTGTGCCTGTGCCTGTGCCTGTCTCTGTGCCTGTGCCTGTCTCTGTGCCTGTGTCTGTCTCTGTGCCTGTCTCTGTGCCTGTGCCTGTGCCTGTCTCTGTCTCTGTCTCTGTGTCTGTGCCTGTGCCTGTGCCTGTGCCTGTGCCTGTCTCTGTGTCTGTCTCTGTGTCTGTGCCTGTCTCTGTGCCTGTGCCTGTCTCTGTGCCTGTCTCTGTGTCTGTGCCTGTGTCTGCGCTTGTGTCTGCGCCTGTGTCTGCGCCTGTGTCTGCGCCTGTGTCTGCGCCTGTGTCTGCGCCTGTGTCTGTGTGTGTAAGAGAGAAAACGTTCCTTAACTGGTTGTCCTCACATGGCCCGAGTGCTACGGTGCAGGTGCTGTTCACGCTGAATGTGACGGCTCTGCTCTACTACTACTTCCGCTGTGGCAGAACCGACCCCGGCATCATCAGGGCCACAGAGGAGGAGAAGAAGAAGGTAAACACGCACGCACGCACGCACGCACGCACGCACGCGCACACACACACACACACACACAGTGACAATGACGCTATGATTGATGATCATGTGATTGGTGTTCCCTGCAGAATGTGGTGGTGCTGGCTGAGGCTGGTTGTCTGGATCCCAGAATCTTCTGCACTTCCTGCATGGTGAGGGAACCAATGAAAACTCTACATGTTTTTTTTTTTTTTTTTAATTCTGAAAAGGATGCTTTTCTTAAGAATGAATAAGCACAACATTTACAGATGTTCATAACATGTATTTTTGTACAACAGTGTTTACCATTCCTGAAACCCACAGTTATAGACTCGAATAAAGACCGTCATGCACAGTGACAGCATCTGATGGCAAAGTGAGATTGTGGATTGTTCTGTGCTTCACAGATGAGAAAGCCAATGAGGGCCAACCACTGCTTGACCTGCGATGCCTGCGTGGCTAAGCAGGACCACCACTCCATCTGGATAAACGGCTGCATTGGTGAGTTCTTCCCCTCAGAGTTTCGCCCTCTGGTACAGCCTGTTTTGTTTGGTTGCACTAATGCACTAATATTCACTCTACCCCCTGCTTCTGTCTCTCCATGCAGGTGCCAGGAATCATCACTACTTTCTCCTTTTCCTTCTCTCCCTCTCTTTTCTCTGTGTGTGGATGTTCTACGGAAGTCTTGTGTGTAAGTAACAATTGTCGCCAGTGACCACCAGTGCTCAGCTTACTGCTATCGATAACAATACAGCAATCAGCAATATCTGTCACTTGTAAGGGCAGCTCAAGTATGCATGGCTGGAGATGAGGGAAAAGCTAGCAAAAAGATGGGCCTTATTTTAAAGGCTTAAATGTTTATATCAGGGGAAAAAACCTACCTGTTTCTCCCCCGAGTACACGCCATGGGAGTAATAAAGCAGGCAGTTAGGCCATCTAATGGTTTCAGTCCATGCTGAGGAAGTTATTTGAATGGATTTTTACAGCCCAGTGGCTCCCAAAGATGATGTACTTCATAGTTGTTTTATTTAGACAATCTAATGTATTCATAGCTCTTGAGATGTGAACACAATTTCTTGGAATATGACACAAAATTGCTTCTTAAATGCAAAGCTTACCCCAGCTTTAAAACCACCTTCTTATGTGTCTGTCTCTTTCTGTGGCTAAACCCAGTGTGTCTTTCTGTGCTCGACTAAGCAGCCTTGCTCCTTCTGTGCCCATAGACTACACCAAGAACTGCCCTCTGCACTACTCGGAGGAGGGCCTGTGGGCGGCCGTTACGGGCCTGGTGGGCTGCTCCCCCTGGGTGCTCTACATCTTCAGCCTGGCCTTCTTCCACCTGGCCTGGGCCTCCATCCTCTTCCTGGTGCAGCTGTTCCAGGTACGCACCATCAGCCACGGATGCAGTGATGGGCGCCCTGTGGGCTGTACTGCAAATGTGTTTGTGACGAACCTGTTTTTTTTTTCACCCAGGAGTAGTTGTTCCACCTACCCGGGTGAAATAGACCAGGTTTATCACTTTATCACCCTTGTAGAATATCCCTCTGGCCTCAGAAGCTACAGTCCAGTACCACATATTTGTTCCAGCCATTCACTAAATCAGCTGATTCCAATAAGCAAACCTCTTCAGCCAGGTAGAGGAGTTAACTATTACAACCATCTGTATTGAGTAAACGGGTAGAACCCTGTGATTTGGAATATGTAGAACTAGATTGTAGCTTCTGAATCCAGGTTGCCCATCACTACATGGATGGCACCATTTGATTCAGTCAGCAATCGTTGTAGAAGTGGTTACACTACCTCTTGTCGTTGTTCGTTATTGACATTTTTCTGTGATATTTTCCCCCATTGAAATGCATGGTCATGCTGATGTCATAATGCTCTGTTCCACTCTTAGACGTTAGAGGGAGAGCTGCAGAGAAAAGCCATACAGTATTTCACTGAATGAAGCTTAAAAACATGTAAAAACGAAGGGGAGAGATTTCAGGGCACTTCACCCATGTTTAAGACATTCCAGCCGGAGAGAGAGAGAGAGATACTTTTTGTATGTCGTGTTAACGACTTAAAAGAAGTGATTAGTTCTCTGAACTGTGAGAGGTGTAGAGAAAAGCCATTTTTTATGAATATGTATATGTATGCATTTTTCATGAACCAGTATTTTCCTGACATAATACTGGTATGTAGGTATTGAAGATTTTTTTCGTTTAATTGTACATGTATGTTATGTCAGGAGGTGTGGCCAATTTTTATTGCTATAAATCAAACCAGTACTACCCATGACGTAGCCCTAAATAATTTTATATATTGAAGTGTTGTTTCCTTATTATCACTTTTCCTATAAGGCAAGAAATGCTTCTTTTTTATCAATCAGAACATATCTCTACTATTCCATTGTGTGCAAACTAATTCAGTATGCCTCCCTGTGACCTGTTGGAGGCCACGGTATTAAAAATCATTTAAGAATTGAAGAATACCCAGGTATGCGGTATTTTCAAAACACTGTCCAAGCCTAGTGTTCAGTATTTAAGCTTCACACTTGTACAGAATCACCATCTACCCTGTTTGCAATGTGATTTGTTTACTTACCAGTCACTGTTGACATCCAGATACACTGGTATATTAGCCATTCCCAATTTGAATTCCTGTGACTGTTTTGCATTTTGTAGTTATGCTTAGACCGTGTTGTTTATTGCGGCTAGATGTATTCGCCTCCACTGATGTACTCTGCAGTGCTTGCTGAATTATGCATGTCTCCATGATTTTCATCTTCTGTGCGGCTGTGTTAGGAACCCCCAGCCCCCCACCCCCACCCACTCCCCTCTGTGTCCTAGCCCGCCCCCCTGTAGAGCACCCAGGCTCACTCATTGTGCTACTGTGTCTGCCAGTGCAGGTCCATGGCAACAATGAATTCTGTTCACTTATGTTCAACTTACCCCAATTGTCTGTGTCCTCTGTGTGCTGCAGGTGGCTTACTTGGGGCTGACGACTGCGGAGAGAGCCAACCTCATGATGCGCCAGAGGAAACTCCCCCACCCCATGTCCCTGAGGCAGAACCCCTACAAGTAAGGCACACCACACCAAATCTCCACTGGGTGCTACTTGCACTAACTAAATATGGCTTGGATTCTTTCTCCTTCTGTTGCTCTCTCTGTCTCTGTCCATCCCTCTCTCCCTCCATCCCTCCCTCCTCTCCCCATCTCTCTCTCCTTCCCTTTCTTGCCTGTCACAATTTTTTCTTTCTCTCTCTCTGTAGTTTCGGGGTGCTGCGGAACCTGGTGAACTTCTTCCAGCTGCGCTGCTGCGGTCTGTGCAAGCCCGTGGTGGTGGACTGGACCCAGCAGTACTCCCTGGGGCTGGGCCGGGACTCCTCCATGTTCAGCGGTTCTGATGCTGTCTGACTCCCCAGCCTGGACCTCCCCTCCCCTCGTCTCTCCTCCCCTCCCCAGGACAGGGTAACTGGTGAAGACAAGGTCCGAGACTTGGAGACGTGGAACCTGTCAACCTGTGGATCTGTTTGCCATTGGATGGATGTATTTATTTTTTTAAATGTATATTTTCTTTGTCTGAGTACACGATGGGCACGAACTCTACAGGAGCAAACGCAACGGATGGAAAAGGGATGAGTGAATGGGAGCAGAATGGCTTGCTTCGTATTTGTGCACATACCTGCCTTACACTGTAAAATAATACGTAAAAGTGTACATACACATTAAGGGTATATAATCTTAAGTTGCCTTATAATGGCTTTGAATATATTTGAATATATACAAATTGATTATTGTTTTTATATGTACTGAACATAGGTATATTTTGATCTTTGTAAGATGAGCAATCTTGAAATTTATATTTTACAACTTTTTTGAAATTCTTTTTTATATACGTGAATGCCATGGTATGCTTTTTGAAATCTTGCCTGTTGAAACTTGCGTGCACTCTGCACAGTATTTGTGTGTGTGTGTGTGTACGTGTGTGTACGTGTGTGTACGTGTGTGTGTACGTGTGTGTGTACGTGTGTGTGTACGTGTGTGTACGTGTGTGTGTATGTGTGTGTGTACGTGTGTGTGTACGAACACATCCTACCAAGGTGAATGCCTTTCTCCTCCACATTCCACAGCGCATTTAATGAAGGAACTGAGGACATGTATTAAAAATATTGTACACAAGCAATGCACTTGCTGCCAATATAAACCACTAATCTAATTTACTGGCTTGTATCAACCTCTGCTCAGCGGTTTGCATTGGCACATTCCCTATGCCACCCTTCACTGGAAAAAGTGCTGCTTAGAAACAATTTGAAAATATTTGCAAAAACAAAAATATTAACACATTCTATTGCAGTGATCATTTTACATTGCTTTAACGGGCACTATGTATGTAACATGTTTGTGATACTTGAAAAAATGGTGCGAGAAAATAAGTGCAAGTTAAAGCCACGTAAAAAGATGCAGCATGTTGCCTTAATTTTTTAAGGTGGTTGTAAGCAGCCCTTTTTAGATTGTTGGCTACCTGCACATATTACACGTGTTAACAGCTGTCGTTGTACGTATACAAGGTAGACAACACGGTACTCTCCTCTGTGATTCATTTTTGATTTGCAAGTCATTATTGATTGCGCCAAAAAAAACTCTTTTCAGCATCTATCATCTCAAAGCTATGTGTGGTCGCTCTGCAGGAGGTTTAACATAGACATCTTGTTTTCAAACTGTGCTATGTCATAAGCTGGGGAAAAGGATGACTGTCATGGAGCGCAGAATACAATGTGTGGTTGTCAACTGCATGATATGCAGGTGTGTCTGTAGTTAAAGCAGTGGAATCTGTCATTATGTTACATTACATGTTTAGCAGATGCTCTTCTACAGAGTGACTTGTATGGGGACAGTCCTCTGGGTTAGTGTGTTGCAAGGGGCACAGTGGCAGATCCTGGGATCAAACTTGCAACCATCTGGTGGTCCTATCACTGATCACCACACCTCCATCAATATCACCTATCAGCAGTAACTGTATACTTAGAGTTGTTGGTATTAAGTTGACCTGCTTTTGGTCCACTGAGTATTCCTAAAGAGGTAACTGCTCCCCTTTAAAATGGAAAAATAAATATTGAAGTTCATACAAATTGCTTGTTATTTTGTATTTTTGTACACTTCCTTACAAAGCATTGCTTGGAGAGAGGGAAAAAAGAAATTGTTCAAGAGACACAGGCAGATGTGGTGGTAATGGGAGGACCCTTGTTTATTTAGATCTTCATAGGCTGTGCACAGACTAATATTAATTAAGGATGAACACACAGATGGGACTAAATGCAAATCAACTTCAACAGCACTTGATTAGATGTTTGAAGTAGTGTTTTTTTTTCATGTTGTTGCATGTCACTTTGGTTAGAGCCTGGCAGAGATGTGCTCTCTGTGAACATATGCGGTTACAGTTGATAAACAGTTTTTTTTTTTTTTTCTTGTTTACCACTGACAGGCTGGTATATTTTTGAGTGCCATTTCACAAGGGTGGTGTCCTTCACAGGGTAGCCTCTTTATGTGGTGGCACTACCATTCAACGTTGTGCTTTTTCATACATAAAACATAAAAGAAAAAAGTAAAAACATGTTACTATCAATGTCATTTCTTTCCCAGCAGTCAGAGCAGACCTTCAGTATGTTTCCTCAGTGACTCCCAAGTTCCCCAAACCTCTTGGGCCAAAGTTTTTTGCGTAGCACACTGGAAAAGACCCAGCAAACATGTCAGTCGGTAGCAAGGGTTGCAGCCACATCCACACAATAGCAAAGTCCTTCTTTTAAGAAAACCAACTATCACATTGATGATGGAGATTCTCCCAACAAAATCTGCAGCTGTTGCTGTCACAATGGCGATTTCCTAACTTGATGCCTCAGATAGAGGACATGAATGTATAGAGAACAGCTGATTCTGTGACACCCAATATGGATGATTGATATTTAACCCATGTGCTTTACCCATGTGTCATCACTGCACTCGATTTAACTGCTTCGAATGGTCATTAAACATGAATATTCATCTACCAATCTTTTAGTCGAAGTTGTGCACTGGTTATCTTTCAATTCCCCTGTATGCAGAGTATGCAGTTTTAAACATGATTAAAAGTCTCAACCTTTGGTCAGCTGAGTGTAGCCATTTTTTTCACCCTATCCTTTACATATCTTTGAAGATAACTATGTGCTGTCATCACTGTCTTTTTAGTTTGGAGGACGAGAGGGATAAGAAAATGAATGCTCCCTATCAGCTAGGCCAGTGACGAGGTAAGTGGGTGCAAAGCCATTGCAGCCTTGATCAGGCGCTGAGTGGGTCATCAGTGTACTCTGAAGCCATCTGTCTGTGGGGTGTAGGGTGTAATCAGGGGCAATCACTGGTCTCTTTAGAGAGCCTGGCATGACAGCGCCTTAGCTGATTGAGTCGGGATGAAGGACTACTGATAGGGCGAGGACATTGCCAGCGCATGACGACATCAGATGGTGCATCAGAGGGACACAGGGCCTTCTCCCAAATAATTCAAAGCATAACTGAATAAACCTTTGTGAGCAGATCTGTATACAGGATTATACAGCTCTGAAAAAAAATTGAGACCACTGTAAAAGTATCAGTTTGTCTGATTTAGCTATTTATAGGTGTATGTGTGAGTAAAGTGAACATTTTTGTTTTATTCTGTAAACTACCAAAAAACAAATTCAACTGACACTGGAAAAGAATGGCTGTCATTCATGTAGAGATGCTGATTTTAGGAAAATTTGCAGTTGGGTCTCTTTTTTTTTCCAGAGCTGTACATGCGCATTGAAAATATTGAATTGTGTTTTTCTCAAGTATGTGTTACCTTTGCAGTACAGTTCTCCATCTTTGTCTGTTACCGTCGTAGACTCCAGGCCCTTGCCACACTTGGCACAGCGAAAGCAGGTCTTATGCCAGGGCTGGGGTCACAGCAACAACACAGTAGCACGTTAACTTAGCAGCACTGTAGGTGGCAACACGCCTGAATAAATTATAAATCCCACTCTGGCTGGAGATACTAAAGGCCATTAACATATGTATCACCCTGTCTCTTTCACCCCCAAATTCACACACCTGCTCTCATCAATCAGGGTGGACTAAATAGTGGTGTGGGTGGGTGAGCTCCTAGCTGCAACCTTCTCAATTCTGACATCTCGGTCTGCCTGCTTTGATATACAGTATGCTGTGCAAAACTTATAGGCACTTTAGTTCGTTCAGAAAAAACATGATTTGCTAATTAGTTGATTCAGAGTGTGACAATATCATACTTTATTTTTAAACCTTTTTTTGATAGAGTTTTATTCCACAGAGAGATTTATAATCTGTTAGGAAAGACATAAACAAAGTCATCAAGACAATTCAAAAGCACTAAGGCACTGTGGCAAGTTTTCACATGCTGGAAACCAGGCTGTCAGAGTGCCTTAAAAACTGTACTAGTGTAGTTGATTACCGTTCAAATTTAGTGCA
The DNA here is from genome assembly GCA_027475355.1 of Coilia nasus. NCBI lineage: Eukaryota > Metazoa > Chordata > Actinopteri > Clupeiformes > Engraulidae > Coilia > Coilia nasus. The sequence continues at coordinate 31,524,847 of CM050207.1, forward strand.
AATTGATGGACAAAGGCACGCAGCTTCAAATACTGTTTTGTTTTACATTTTAAATTGTGTTCTGCACTTTCATTTTTTTTTTCAAAGAATTGTCACCTTATAGTGCCTTAACCTTTATAGACCATAGTAACTCATACCTTTCCTGCGCTCAAAACCTTTTCTGCAGCATAAACGGCTTTTGAGCATCGAGGACAGTGATCAGTGCTTCCAAATTTTTGGGCAAACTTGTTGGAGTTAGAGTTGGTGGACGATGGCTGAGACTGAGATCTATGCAAACGAAAGAAAGAAAGAAAGAAAGAAAGAAAGAAAGAAAGAAAGAAAGAAAGAAAGAAAGAAAGAAAGAAAGAAAAAAAGAAAAAAAGAAAGAAAGACAACATAAAATAACGAATTGAAAAAAACTCAATACAGATTGATAAATCTTAGAATTAGTAGATTAAGGACATTCATATGATGTTTTGAAAGTTGAATGATTCTTTGTTTAAGCTTGTGTAGTGGCATTTAATCAATGGCATTTTGTTTTTGTTTGTTAATTGCCCTGCAACTAATTATCTTCACTCTCTCTCCTCCATTTTGGCATAGACTCATTTGTTTCAGGCATTTTAATTAAAGCTCTTTTGTTCCACATCACTGCTGACAGTAATTATGATGATAGTGGCTTCAAGTTAATGTAGCCACCCATAGAATGTGCCATTTCAGCGGCCATTGCCATATGTTAGCTTGTTCCTATCATATTTGTCGTAATGTCTGTAGTCACAACAAGCAGCTCATTCCATCATCAGTGTCTGTTAATGGCAGTGCCTTTTTCACTACGCATCACATCTTATTTGCATTGCCATTCTTCACGTTGTTATCAGGAGCCACATTTTCTAAGCTTACAGTGTAGTGTACATTGCGGTGACTGTGTGATCCCCCTGTGTTCAGCTTACGTATGAGATTGGGTTTTCAGGCTTGGAGCGACTGGGTCTGAGCTTAATGCTCCTGCTCCCTGGCCGTATCCGTAGCCTTTTGGGCCATACTTCTTGCCGTAGCATGATTTGCAGTAGATCTCTGATTCGTGGGCCGCCACAGTGGTGCTGTCCAGACCTTTCCTGCAGGCCACTACATGAAGACAACACATTTGGGTTAGACATCTTTCCGAACACAAGGCCGACTAAAACAGTCATGACATCAAATGCTGAAAATGGAAATAAAATCAGACAAGCCATATCCGTTTGCAGAGGATGAATTTGTTGAAGTGCCAGCAATTCTCAGAATGTGATACACAAAAGCAGATTATGTTTCATTCACTGTACTCTTTCTATTTTAATGTTTGGGACAGGTTATGCTACCCCTGGTCATGTGTGGGACAGCTTATGCTACCCCTGGTCAACCCATTCTACTGTTGATGGGACAATGACCTTGCGTCCATCACCAAAGCTCCTGCATGCCCTTCCAGTGGCTCGCCAGCTGTCCTGCCCCCCCCCACTACCAGGAACACACACACACACACACACATATACACACACCAGCCTTATTTTGGGATGATGGAGAAAGACTTAACAGAGGATAGGCTGTGCCAACTGTGGCCATTGGAGAAGCAGCCTCTGAGTTGTGGCTAATTACATGGTTGTTAGCTGTCCCTACGGCCCTATCCACCGATCAGTGACCCCAGGCACAGCCCACGGGTCTCTATTAATGAGGTGGCACTGAAATAGACCTATTTGGCTCAAGCAGAAGTATCAAGGTTGTTTTTGGCACTGGAGGAAAAATATGGGTCTGGGTGTACAGAATGTATCCTCAGCCATGATTAGGAGAAATATCTGTGATGAAATAGAATAAATAAACAATAATGGGAATAAGATAATTACATGCAAAATGCATGCGGTGAAAAGGCTTAGCTTAAAAAATGTATTTGTTTTTGGCTTTTATTTTGTCCAGAAAAAATTATTCCCATATTCTCTTCCCAAACCGAGTCAAGTAAAATGTCATCAACAGCACAGGCAATAAATTAACCTGCTGTTTGACACCGTAACTTTAGCAAGCTGGTATCTCCTTTACATATCTTACTCCATGATTTTGAGAGTACTTACTACAAATAAAACAGGTTTTGTGAAAGCTCCTCCCATTGCACTGGATCTCCTCAGCGTGGTATACAGTCTTCTCACAGGCAGCACACTTGGTGCCCCCTCCCCAGTTTGGCATCCTTCACAGTCAGATGTCTGCTCAAAATACATGATAAAAGTAAAGCCACAGGTGAATACAGTCAACACTGTTTACTTAATTTATAATCATTATAATGAACTATTTATGGCTCTCACATAGTATAGTGTAGTATATGTATTAGAGTATATACATTACAAATTGCAGTGTATATATTACAATGATAGTCTTTGAGAAAGCCAGCCAAATAATGAGTCGTATACCTTATATAACAAACGTAGATAAGACATTTATGTCTAGCATCATTTTCCATACAGTAATCCAGATCCAGAGGTCAATTCCAAATCTCTGTAATTCTGACAGTGTTTGGGGATGCACTTGCCTCACCAGGCAGGAATGTGATAAGAGTCCAAGAATAGCGTTTCATCAGACTGTTCTAATCACTGTGCATGCCAGTCAGTCTGATATTACATTTAGGAACAAATTATAAAATTCTAAAAAAAAGTTTGTATAAAAACATTTACCAACTCAGCAACAAACAATACGGAAAGTAATTGTTTTTACCATTCTTCTTTACAGTGTTCTTACCTTGCCACAGTGGATTCTTAAGACATTATTCTAGCTTTCTTTAAAACAGTTATGACATGGTAGATATTGTTTAAAAGAAAAAAGTACATTACAAAACTTACAACACTCAAGACCTCAGTCGATATATGCCGTTTTCCTCCTCTGTCGGCAGAGCCTACCCCTGATGTCCTGATGTGATGAGCCCTTAAATAGTGCCCATCTGTCAGCCACCTCCTCCCAAAGCCCTGCTGGACCACAGGCACCAGGGCCTTTCCAGTTAAACCATCGCCCTAAAATAGCCCGACAGCAGTGAGAGGGCAGGGGGGAGGGAGCGAGCCACCAGTCTATGGCCTCTAACTGGGGCAACTGGGTTGCCGTCAGTGCATTTGCTCATAACTTATATCTGTCTTTTACCCTGGTGCAGTGTGAGGAATTCCAGACGGGCTGGAGAACTGGTTGTTTATGATGTGTGAAGGCCCGTAAAGGGCTATTGTTTACAGGGTGGCAGCTGACAAAGTTTTGTAACTCAACTGTTGCTTTAAGGTGTGTATGCATGTAAAATAGAAAGAGAAAAAGATAGACAATTTTCAAAAAAAATTATATTTATTACATTTTTAATGAAAAAAAAAAAAGTTTTACAATATTAATATTAGAGTTGCCTGATTTCATCTAAAGCAAGGGTCATTTTTCACCACATTCAGTCGCAATTCTATCACAGAATCTTTTAAGGGGGTAACAGTTGAAATATACAGTGTGCAAACATGTAAAATGAGTCTATGGTTTTTATCAACACAACCATTACAGTATTAACTACAATACTTATTTTACTTTTTTTCAGTCATATGGCCCTTTTCTTGAAACAGAAACAACCAAAGACCTAATGTTTGGCTTCCTACCGTCCTATGGCACTTTGAGACAGATGACTTAGGGTCATCTCCCTTTTTGACATTAATTTTAACACATTTACACTTATCTGATACAACTGTCATTTCATGACATCCTTTGAAATTTCTGTGTATATAAAACCCTTTGACCAATTAAATTCAAGTTATACCACATTATAACACTTGCATTGTTTACAAAATAAAACATTACAAATAAAAATAAAAAAATAATTCAGAGTAAAACTGTCATGTCAACAAATGACTGCTGTTGGTTTGAAGACAGGCATGTGGTTTCTGGTTCAGCCTGCAACTGTTCTCCCTGAAGAGTCACATTTGAATAGCACCATTTCCAAAGGCTTTGTAAATATCATGAGGATTGGAACACAAGAGAAGCATTCCACACTCCTGCTACAAAGTTAATGCATATTCAGAAGCTCCACTGTGAAAAGTCATCAACACTTCAGAACAACACCATTTCCAAACATCCTCTGTTCCTATGCTTACTCCCTCACTCTCTCGCACGCACACACACACACATGCGCACACACACGCACACAGTGGCTCATGGTTGCAAGGGTGTTTAGCAGCAAGGAGACGTCTGACCCTGGGTCCTTTTCCTTCAGGCGTCCTCAGGACTGACGTCCAGTTTCCTCTGGGGGACGTAGAGGGTTTTGGTGGCCACTCCTGTGGTCATGGCGGTTAGGGAGGACACAGGTGTCTGGAAGAGACTGTGCTGGATGGACGGGGAGCCTTTTGGTGTGGCCAAGATAGGCTGCAGGTGGGGGAGGGAGACAGAAAGACAAAGGGGGCGTGAAAACCACACCTGAGTAGCTCTATTCCTTTTTGACTACACCCTAAAGATCATCTTTCAAAGGGACCTAAAACACAAATACTTCTAAAGATGACATTGTTCTTCAACAGACAACAGTAACAGCTGCTTAACAAGCTATTAAAAGGTAATTATTTAGCCATTACTGTTCAACACTGAAGTGTCATTTAAGTATTACTTAGAATTAGAATTAAGAATTAATGTGAAAGTCTACACACTAGTCACACTGGTCAAAGCAGAGGAAACAAATCCTCCATTTTAACTCCATCCCGAAAAGCCACTACTGCTGATCCGTGAGCTGTGATGTCTCACCTGCTGTAAACTAATGAGAGCCAGGGGCTGGTTGGTGGCCATGGGCTGGAGCGCTCCTGCGGGAGACATGGGTTTGGCGAAGATCATGCCCCTGTGAGGGAGCCCAATGTGGGCCGTGGGCAGGGGGCTGGCGTGCTCGGCTGTTGGCACGGGGCTGGGGATGGAGGGGGTGGTGGCCCCCGCCGTGGGGATGAGGCCGATGTTCTGTAGGGTGAAGTTGAGGATGGCCGGGCTGGGGCTGTGTGTCCGCTGCATGTGAGCGGTGAACGGGGACACGTGGGCGGCCGGGTGGAGGGTCACGTTGGTGGGGGTGAACTCCTGAAGGTGAAGGGGTCTGGAACCTGGCATAGGAAAGGACAGATTAAGAACTGACATTACAGGTGACCATAACTGTAGCACAATAGCCAATAACATTTTTAACATTTATTGTTACCTGTATTACAGAATGTTGGATACATTTAAGACAGAAAAATAACAACAGACCCCCAAGTCAGTTAGTATGAATCTTTGCAAAGAGGGAGAATAAAACACAAGGCTCTTGCACAAACTCCAAAAAGGTACAGAGAGGAGGAACATTTTATAGGTAGACAGTTATCCAGCAGCTTTGACCGATGTTCCTTTACCCATTACTTCCTACAATGCCGTGACTCGTGTTTTAAGAACGGCAGAAGGAGTTGCGTACCTGCTGTGGGGGTTTTGTAGATACTTGAGGGTGTGGAGGTTTTGCCAGTCTCTCCATTCATTCCCTGGGAGTCCTTGTAGCTGAACAGGGACTGAGGCGTAATAGGAATCAGGTAGCCTGTAGGTATCAGAGTCTGGAACACAAAGAACACCATGAGCACATTAAACCTCACTTTATGAGTTTTCCATGCAGGAATTAATTGGTAAGAGTAGCGTAATATAGCTGGAAAAACACACAGGACATGTATTATTATTATTATTATTATTATTATTATTATTATTATTATTCCTGGTCCCTGGAGGGATTGACCAGGTATTGCAATGACCCTGTCCGTCTGTGCCTGTCTGTCCGCCCACATGGTGAGCCAGGTTGCCATCTCTGATTGTGCTTGTTAATATTATTATTATTATTATTATTATTATTATGTTGCTCTACCATTCCCCGTCCCAGTGCTTACCTCTGCGGGTAAGTGTCCAGCTGGTATGACCAGCTCCTGCAGTGGGATGCTATGGGTCTGAGTCTGGCTCCGAACCTGAGTGGGGTGAAGCGGGGTAAGCCCGGCCTCACTGTCAGAGGCCGCTGTCCTCTCCTCCTTGTCCAGGAAGGTCTCCACACTGTGCTCCAGGGGCTGGCCGTTGGCCGAGGGGGACGCCTGGTTCTCGGGGGCTTTGGTGAACTCCGGGTCAAGGTGCAGCGCTCGTGGGGAGGGCCGACTGGACACCATCCCCCCGCGGCGAGCCTTCAGCCTGGCCTGGAGGATCTCGCAGAGCTTCGGAGATACGCCCTGACAAACATCCAGAGGTGAAGCCGTTAGCACCACAAAATGCCACAGGGCAAATGACAACACAAGAAAACAAAAGAGAAAAATGCACACACTTACACTATCTGCCTGTAAACAGTTAAGTATAATCCCTACTTCTTGTCATGACTGATTGTGATTTAAATCAGCATTTTTGTCTCTATCTAATACTGAGTTCTGCAGTCTACCACCCACACTGTGATATAAACAATCTTAATAGTTTGTGTGGATTTCAGGTCTGTGCTTGGCCATGGTGTAAATTTGTTGGATTACATTTTGAATTGTGTAATCTCATTCTGCTTTAGCCTGTTATCTGATCATTTACCTGTGGGGTTTCACACTTGGACTTGGTGTTAATTCCTTCTGTACTGTCAAGTTTCTCTTATGCCTGTTTGGGTTTTTTGACTGTTTGAACTCCTTTGAGGGGTCTTCCCTATTTTATAACCCAACCCTTACTCTGACTGTAACTCACCTCAGATGTACCGTTGACCTTTTTGATCTTTGATGGACTGTTTTCTGAGCCAACCTCATCCCCACATTTTCGCTTCAGTGCCGAAGGGCTGTCTGATTCTGTGCCAGACATGCGGTCAGTCTGAGTGCCCAGCGCACTGGTTGCCGGGGACCGCTTGTTTGTGGCGTCGCCTGGACTCTCAAACGTCATGGAGCGCACAGCGAGGCTGGTGGGTGCGGGCCTGGTTGTGGCGTGGTGCCTGAGGGAGGCCGAGTGCACGTAGACGGTTATGGGCCCCCCTATCTGGTGCTGAGGTAGCAGGACGGGGATGAGAGGCGAGCATGTGGCGGGGAGGTGGGAGAGGGTAGTCGGGGTTAGAAGAGGTAGTGGCACCCTGGTGCTGTCTTTCACATGGACCTCAGAGACCAGCTGTGTTGAGATGGCTGCTGGTTTTGCTTCGGATGGTTTGGCAACTGTTTCCTCTGGTTTCGCACTACTGAGATCCTCTTTGGAAGACCCTTTTGACTCCTTGTTGGGCTTCCTGAAAGTCAACATCAAATAAGTGACACCACAGTTATAGCAGATGTTTTAGCATCCTTACATTACAATTGTGCAATTGTTTTACTTTCACAGACTGGTGACCCATAGCAAACTGGACTTACTTTGACTGTCGGTCCAACTGGATTTTGCATATCGCGGCTAGTTGGGCCATCTTAGTCGGGTGGAACTCTGAGCTTGATGAATCATCTGCAAAAGAAAAAACAAATGGCAGAGATGAGCTCAGTCTGTCTATGAATAAACTCAAGTGGTCTCTCCGGTACTCTCTATCATCGACGCCCTTGACTCACTGGAGGTCAGTCTGGAGGGACTGGAGGGTGCTGAGTTGATCTTTCGACGGTCGTCCTGGATGCTCTTCACCATTTTGACCAGGGAGGGGTGTCGGGTGAAGCCCCTCTTCCCACCGGGGGAGGAGAAGAGGTTTTTGGCACAGTTCTCAATGGATGACCGAGACTCCAACGTTCTCGTGGCTGCGATGGTGGACGCCGATGTGGTTTTAGGCACTCCTAAATTAGGTGTGAATTTAAAATAGAGGGTACTCTCATGAAATAATGTACTCCAAATCAGGCATAGCATGACATTTTGGTTACCCCCCCTTCAAGGCTTTCACAAATATAAACAGTGTATTAATGCTGAGAATGGTGATTGCTCACCTTTAGGAGAAGGCAGGTCCTCTGGGCCAGTCCATTTAAAAGCAGGCTTCCTCCCCCTCTCCTCTGTCACATGGACTTTCTTGATCAGCTCTAGGCTACTCAGAACGTTAGCAATGTCATACAGCCTCCGGATCTTGGCTAGAAATAGACAACGACACAAAAAATATTGGTCAGATTTCAGCCAGGTCTTCTACCAAAATACCTAAGCATAATAAGCGTTCACTAAACAGAAATTGTGATACTCACTCTTAAACTTGCATTTGTTGATGTCCTCAACTTGGTCCTCTCCGATAAGGATTCTGGCAGCCACCTCCAAACTCACCACAGGAGGAGTGGACACCAGGAACAACATGACAAACTTCTGACTCATCACCCGCAGGGATTTGTCCTTGCGACTGTTGACTGAGGCTGGGCAAGAACACCAGGAAGGTTTTTTAAATGTCAACATGTCGTGTAAGGTTATTCTTCTTTCTAAAACTAGATATTCATTGATTGCCACAAATACCTAACAAGCAGGTAAAAACTTTTAGGTCTCTGACACCTGGTACAAAAAGACTGTAGAAGACGATTGTTACCAACTCACCACCTCTGAACTCCAGTCCAGGAAGTTCCACAAAGCACACCTCTTTTTGTCCATTTTCTGCGTCTGCCTCCTGTAGAAAGGCCTCGTCGTTCTCCTTCTCCTCCCCCTCGAGGTCGAACTCGCGCTCCTCCTGGTCCAGGCTGCACTGCCGCATTTGCTGCATCTGCTGGCTGTACCGCTGCTCCTCGCCGACCCTGCGCAGCATGGCCAGCGTCTGGGGCAGGTTTGACCGCCCGTGCCACGTGTACTTGTTCTTTGCCAGGCGGCTTACCATGTGAAGGCTTTCTAGAACATTCATGATGTCGTAGATACGTCGCCGCTCCACATCTAAAAGACAGACATTGTATCATCATGTACCGTAACATCACAGAATTAACAGTATATTATGGAGAATACAACGGCGACTTACTCAGTTCACCAGCCACATCATCGAGGCAGATATCATTATTGAGTGCAGGGTTTGGGTAATCCGGGTAGCGAGCAAGGAACTTGTGGCAGAGGAGGCCCAGGCTTTTCTCTTTTCGACTAATTTGAAGCTTCTCTGCTTCTTCCCCTAGTTCTGGGTCCTGTGTCATCTGACGAGAGGTTACACATTCAAAATTTTGCTTCAAAAGGACATACACGCCCATGTGGGTCAACCTGTTTATTATTAAAACAAGTAAAGATCTCAGGAGATTCAGAGATTGTTCTTACCTGAGCTGCGTTTTCAGAATCTTCCCCTTCCGTGCTCTCCTTGCCCAGCTCTAGTTCACGGTTGCGGATTTCTGGGCTGGCCGCACTTATGAGCATTTTGAGGTTTGAGGTAGGAGTCCAGGGCTCAGAGGTAAGGGAACCTTTGCCCTTTGTGGGTGTTGTCAGTGGCCCCATGCTCTGTTGGTAGTCAGACTGTAAGACTTTCCGTGGTGTTTTACTCAGCAAGTTTGGCTCTGCAAACACATCCCCCTACAAAAACATATAAAACATAGATCAACATACATCACACAGTCATAGAGACATTCTCAACAATGACAAAAAGTAGGTATTGACTAACTAAAACCATTTTAAATGCAACAGCAACCCTAGATAGAGGTCAACCACTAAATCAAGTTAACCATCATGTGATGGTATTACAGTAACACTATCAGTCATTCTAATATTTCCAATGTACTATTGCACATAACCAGCAATAACATAACATAATACCAGATAATAAACGTGTACAAATGGCTCTGACAAGTTGCATACACAGACTGACCTTTTGATTTGGTGCGGCTGGTTCACGAGTTTGTGGTTTCTGGTTCAGATGATGGAGTTCCTGCAAAGCACTTGACATTTTCCACCTTTCATGGAAGAAAAAAAAACAAGCAAAAAAACAAAAAACAAAAAACAAAAAAACAAAAACAAAACAGAAGACTATGTTAGACATCCAGATGTCACATCATCATACAGTATCACTGGTCATCATGGAGAGACTGGTCTTAAAATTTGCAATAGGTGACTAGCAAAAGGTATCCAAACATGTCTAGCTATCCGATCCAACATTAGCTAAATTAATATTTGTGGAAAATCTACCTTTTCTTTACTGCATTATACATCCGCGGAGAAAGCATTGTTATGACGGACGGTCTGTCTGTTAAGTTGTACAAATAAGTTTGTAGCAAATGATCTGTAAAGTTTCAATGCAAACTGGCTACATTTCGTGTTAAATTATATTCAAAGTAACAAGATAATTCAAAAGTTCATTCCCAACGTTTGGCGGTAACTGCCAACTATTCTATGGAACTATGGTAGAATCCATGGAAGGCGGCGCCCTCTATCATTATCAACCAATAACAGCGAAGCGGGAGAAGGTTTCAAGGAAGTGCGGACGGTCCCGCGCAGGTACATATTTTTAAAATCTTGGCGCGGAATCCCCTACGTGCATTCCAATGACACAACCCGGAAATCAGCTTTTACTACTACTCCGAAAAGCAAATTGGCAATCGGATGAACGGACGATTCTTTACAGAGGCAATGCACTTATTGTCGCGCATATCAAACTACCAACAACCCCGAAAGCTAAATTGGTTTGTACACATGCTTTGATCCATTGATATAACGCTGGTAACTTCAGAGCCCAAATCAACCACCACCATCCTAAACTACACAGCCAAAGCATTACTTTTGGTGCCGCCTTAACCCAGTTTTGTTGTTTCCACAAAACACAACTACTTACCAAACCAATATATTATATTCACTTCAAATAGTACATTCAGATGTTATGCTATATCGCCAAGTTACTAAGCTTAGCGAGCGCGAATTAACTGCTTCAGTGCTAGTTTGAATTTAGCCCTTTGCTCCTGGTTCACTGTGTAAACATTAGCCACGCTGAATTCAGAATGCAGAGACTGAGATTAATGTACACTATATTATTTTGAAATAAATGGTACCGTGACCTGTTTGGTTCACCCAGAGAGAAGATTTATTTCAATATGGGACTGTAGTGTCACGGCGTTGTTGTAAATGAACTACCGCGCTAACATACATGTTAAGTTGAATTAGCTAGCAACGTGAAGGCTGACTTTACCCGGGCTTTCTTATGGCCTGCAAGCACTTTTTACATAATTGTTTCAACAAAAGAATACCACAACATCTGTAATTTCAACAGCACCAGACATATATATATTAAATGCCACGTGGAACTTACCAGTTCAAGGCAAAATACCTCCAAGTGAGATTACTCCTGTGTACAATCCATGAACAGGAACGTCTGCAGACCTCCAAACCTCTTATGTTAACTTCCCAAGGACTAATGAAGTAAGTATCGACCAACTAAAACCAGTTTAAACGCAACAGCAACCCTAGATAGAGATCAACCACTAAATCAAGTTAACCACCATGTGATGGTAGTACAGTAACACTATCAGTCACTCTAATATTTCAATGCACCACTGCATGCATTCGTACGCTATATATAAAAATATACTCTTCAGACCTAATAGTATATATTTCTGATCTGTTCATCGGCGAGTGGGTCATTCAAGACTTCAAGTGAGAAAATTGTAAGTTGACCAACTTGACCATTTGTCCCGCCCAGTACTGTGTGCATACTGCGCGCCTTAATCCGCCCCACCTTTGCCGGCCCCTCAGCCAACCAGAGAACAGCCGAGATTACAACAGAGGAGGTGTCAAATTATTGTAACTGTTACCATTTGTTTTAACACTCAGCCATCGATTGCAGTTGATCAAGTAACTGACGAACATGACAAAACAGCTATGCACATAGCTGCGTTTATATGCATCATATGCATCATTTTCCGTTTGTTTTTTTATTATTATGAGGCTGTAATGGATTAAAATGCAACAAAACCACTGTCTTTTGTTCCAAAGCAAAACGCAGCAAAACCCTGGTGCAATTTCTTTGGTGCATGTATGTGTACTATTAAAAGTAGCACATTAAGGAAAGGAAAGTATTAACTCATTAATAATAACATACACAAAATAATAATAATAACATACACAACACAAAAATACAAATGCTTTGCATTATCGCCCTGAGGTAATGGTTTCAATAGTGCACTTGCACTAATTTTATCCCACCGACCAAATTGCCAGACAGTAGCCAGTTGCTTCAGATTTAGCTTGGCTGGACAAGTGAGAAGAAGACGTGGTGGGTGGATCATTATGAAATCGTCCTTGTGTGCTGGTTATATGCTCAGCTCCAACAGAAACACTTTTGGCCATTGTGAAAAATTCGACACTAGATGGCAACAAATTCATTCTAAGCAGCATGTTACTATGGAAACCCAACGCGGAAAAAAGCGGGGTAGACAGCGCGCGGAGCAGTGACGTAATGTGATCGATTGGAAGTAGTGGGGCTCTGGTGGTAGGAGAGAATCGCATGCGCTGCGACTGCTGCACGACTGAGCTCGGGAATCAGAGAGGGAGAAGTGTGGATGAGCATCCCATACACAAGTGGATATCAAACAGTTGTTTTGGGGTGAGTAAGACATCCTCACATTTTATGCAATCAATTTTAACATCTTCAGCATCATTTTAACACTGACAGTCCGTTTACAAGATAACTGCAAACTGTTTTGTTTTTGGAGACATCGGTTGAAATTTACTCGGAGAAGTGGCGGTGGTGAATAAAAAACCCTGATGGACTGCTTCAGACAGCCCAGGCGTATTTGGAATCCCGAGTTTAAAAGAGTGCGGCTATCTATGGCAAATCCAAAACGAGTCATAAGAAAATGCCCAATATGTGTTATTATATGTATATGTATTACATCCGACAAAGACGTTTGTAGCATCCAAATTGGACAATCGTAGATGTTGTCTTGGTGTGATCAGTTTTGGACTATTAGAATCGTTATAACAACTCAGTGGCGCAGTGACGTGCACCTGCTTGGAATTCTTTACCGTTTCGAAAATTACCCTGCAATGTCCAAAATGTTAAGCTACCAGCTGTGTGTAGTTACTACCTTTGAGCATTATAAAGGTAAAGTGAGAAAAACTACGTTTTCATGAAGGCGGTCCAGTGTTTGTAAAAATACTTTATTGAAATTATCCAGGCGCAAATATTTGGACTATGACATTGCCATCCCGTCCGTGCTCAGTAGTCAACTGCATGGATAGATCATGTCATATATTATTTAACTCAAATTAAAATGAACTTTGCACATCCGTTCAAATAGATTACCAGAAATTATTCATCAGTTATATGACACCATTTCATTTATATACTGTCTTTTTTCTCTTTATTTCCACGTTGGTTGTGGTGGCCAGAAGACTGCCTGCAAGTTGTAACCTACCCTGACTTTTTTTGTGCCAGCCCAAAAAAGTCGGAGATGAGCTAATGGAGTCATATTGACTGTATGCCCGCCATGGCTTAGAAACGTGTGTTCCACATGAAGTCAGTGGATCATGGGCCATCACATGAAGCAGGCCGTGCCGGTGTCAGCAACACCACCTCCCCCTGATGTCTGCCACCTGCTAGCCTCTCTGGACCATAGCTGAAGACAAGCACCATGGTCTGACCCCCACCTATGACTGAGTCTCATCACGCTGCTTCACCGTGGGACAGGTGCCTGTTTGGAAAGGTGATGCTTTGAGAGTGTTGGAAGAAAGATGATGGGGGCCTAAGGGACTTTGGTACAGGGAACGTTTCGCTTATTTGACAGAGGGTTTTTTGTTTGCCTGGTTGGATATTTGTTTCGAAGAAGGAGCTTGTGGATATTAAGGGTGGTCTGTGAAAAAGATGGAGCAAGGAGCAGAGGCCCCACAAACCCAGCAGCAGAGGAGGAAGCCTGTTATGCATGGTTTGGAGGACCAGAAAAAGGTCAGTTGTGGTTTATTAGTGCTGTTTTCAACTGTGTTGAACATTTATGTTCTTATTACATGAATCTCTGTTGTTTATTAAAAAAAACAGAATTCCAATGACTTTTGTCTGCACGGAATTTAGTATCATCGTTTAATTTAATGAAGCTTTTGGCAGTTATTCCATGTGCACACATATATGTACAACATATACACTGCAACATAAAACCATCTACTTTATTTCCTCTTGTATTCAAGTCAGCATTTTTTCCACATTCCTCAATGGCTGAAACAGGCAGAGCAGAGTGCACCATTCCGCTCCATGTGCCTCACATTTACCGCTTTGATTTACGATTGGTTGTGGTCTGCTGTAGCCCGCGCCATATGGCCCAATGGCGAGGTATCAGGTGCGGGTGGGCACTTAATTGACTTGTGTGTGTGCTGAGATGTATCATTTATGGGCCCTCTCAGATGCACTGATTGGAGCAAGGGTTTCGTTAGGCAGAATGTAAGGAGAATGAATGAGGACATTTGTGTGACTGGTGTGCGTTACGCTGTATTTTCATTTTGGCTGTGTGGAGAACCTTGAGGTCGGTAGAGGATGACAGGGCAGACGGGCTGAGGCGGGCATCGTGTTGAATGATTGCGTTAATGGTCACTTTGAGGATGTTGGCCTTGACATTAGTTAGCAGTGGGTGTCGGGGGGCTTTGGGGTTTCGGCGGGAGCCCATCTGTCCTGGCCCTGAACCAGTGGGCAAGGGTGGCATGGTTTCACATTGGTGCTGCCATGCATTCCTCAAAATCACGGGCACGGCAGTGCTGAAGCATCATAAATTAACACCACATGGGACCTCTGTTTGCCAGGGTTGAACTCCAGATTTACAACAGCAAAGGCTTCTGTAAGAAGCTCTGCATCTCATCAACACATCTAAGCTGCATTTTTATTGTTTGTTCTCGCACATGATTCAAGGAGAAGGCACACAGTGTCCAAGGAAAATGTATCCCCTTTTTCACTGATAAGCCTGTGTCTCCAGCTAGGGCATTCGGGGGCAGTTATTGCATATAGCAGACTTATAGCTGTCTTTGTGAAGTGTTTTTCTTTTTGCCTCTTGGGTTCTCTGGGATGGATCTGTTAAGTAAGTGGATCTGCCCATGCGACCCGAGCACCTCCTAAGCACTGAAGTGTTTTCCTCAGACTAGGCGTATAAGCCATGCGGTAGGGATGATTCAGAAGAGCGCTTGCCTGTGTAATTTTACTTGAGGTGCACTGGGCTGTTTGCCAAATGGTGAAAAAAAGCTGTTATTTTTCTCCTGTTACTCTGATACATGAAGAAACTCTTGGTACACTTTGGGGTGTTCAAAGGAATGCCTTGGTGAATCCCCATCTTCTCACAGAATGCCTTTCCTTTGCTAAATTATTGATTTGATCAGGTATAGCTGATGTTAAATTGATCACCTGGGATTTCATAAAGCATAAATATTAATTGATGTAACACACTCCAGCTGCTGTTTTCTAGTTTTCCAAAGATGGGACTCCTTTAGAGACTGCGTACTCCTGAGGCTAAAGCTGCTAAAAGCCAGACATGATCAGTGGTATTTAAGATTTGGTGGCTGACCAAACATAATTTTGATTTTTTTTGTTTGTTCGCTAGTTTGTGAAAATGATCCATGCCTGGTATTTCCCTTTTCTTGGTTGCACAAATATCAGTGCTAAGTCAGTGTAAAAATAGTGTAATTACACAGGGGTTTCATACTGATAAAGTGCATCCCTTGTGTGCTCACAAGAGCGTTTACATATAGAAAATACTGCAAGTCCTCACCTGACAGCATTTGGTTTGTGGTTCCTGTGCTGTGATTGGAGATAAATAAAGCGCTGCTACACAAACTAGCAAGCTGCAATGGAAGTTCAGCTTTTCCTCCTACACAACCTTACTTTAATCTCCAACAGTCTTCTGCTGAGTTCAAGGCACCCTCTTCCGCCTTTCATACACAGGCTTTGCCTTTAAGTCGACGTTGCTTTCAAACTTTGACATCATTATCGTGGTAGGCTTGCAATGCTCCGGGGAGGGCGACAAGCGAGACTGTTGTCTCAGCTCCATGCTGCAGTTGGCCTTTAATAAACTGAAGCACTCTTGAGGTGCTGATGTGAGTGGAAGGGGGGAAGCCATTGTGGAACACTGTTGCCTTCTGTAGACTAGGTCTGCAGGCAAGACTTGCCAATTACCTGGCTGAGGATAGATTTTTACTCATGCTCTGTACACAATGTCTGGATGGTGGAAGTAATTGGATTTTTTCCCACAAATCTCAACTGTTTGGAATTTATTTTCCTCAGACATTCAAGATGATTGTCATTCAGCGAACACTAGTATGATGTAGGGTACTATTGAAACATTGTGTGTAATAGAAATTCATTTGCTGAAGCGAGACTTCCACGCCTGTCGGCCTGGTAGCAAATGACATTACACATAGCCAGTAGGCTATAAGCTTTAGAAAACCACAAGCCCCTGTGGGGTATTGTTATTCGTCAATTGGAATTCAATGTGAAATTGGGCTCTGTCCAGTGCAGCAGGCTCAGTAATAGATTCTCTTTGAATTAAAGGAGCAAATTGTGTTATGTGAGAGCAGGAAAAACGCCTTTCACTCTGTTGTTACTTCTGAATGCTATGGAGCTGTTGAGATATCATTGTACGTTTTCTGAGGAACCATCAGCCCAGTTGTCCCCACTCTGTGGCAAATAGGTTTTTTTTATGATAACATATGTGGAAGACATTCTGAGCTATATCCCTATATATTTAAATATATATATATTTACTGTAGAGTGGTTTGGTTTCATTGTACATTATTTAGGAGTGGTTAGTCAGTGTCTGGAAGGGCTTTTTGAGAGGACCCAGTGAAATGCCAATGGCGATGTTATACTTGGCCTGTCACCATGGAGTTACCTGATGTAGAAGTGCCGCTGTGCGCTTCCCAGAGTCAGAGTCTCCGTTTATTTGCTCAGTACTTTCGCATGAATTTTGATGGGCTTCAACTGGGATATGAAAATGAGGTTACAGGTAATAAAAATACCCATGCCTCTCCCTGTGCACCTTGTGATTGCAGCTCAGCAGTCAGTCCCAAATGTGTAAATGAAGACCCCACCACAACCACCACCCCTCCCTGCACACACACACACACACACACACACACACACACACACGCACACACACACACGCACACACACACACACACACACACACACACACACACCTTTTCGCACGTCTGCCGCTAAAAGCCTTTGAACTGACACATCCTTCCAACTAACTTTGCACTTTGCGTTGCTGCGGTCTATTTGTGGTGCTGGCCCTGATGATTAGCCTCCAGACCTGTGCTGATGATTGAACAGGGCTGGCGTTACTGAGGGTTCACAGGAAGTCCAATTTAAACTGTGCTGGCTGGGTTTGCACAGGCAGGCCCTGCGGTTGGTTGGGCTGCTGGCAAAACCATTCATTGGAAGACAGGCTGGTCTTTCACCAGAGACACACCACATCTAAAGTCTTGGCTTGGAGTCATGGTAAAGAAAAAAAATATCATAAACACAGGGGTGTATAAAGGTATAACTTGATCTATGATGTGACCTCCTACCAGGTTGCCATGGATACAGTTTGATTGATTGATTGCCTGTCATTCTCTTGAAAAAAAAATATAGATGGTGTTTTCTTTGGTGTGATTAAAAAGTGGTGACCATATGTAAAGAAGAGAGGAGCACTTGACTGAGGTTATTTTCTATATGACTGTGGTCTGTGGAGACTAGTAATCCAGTATGCAGTAGTGCTGTCCACTCAGTCTAATTTTTCCCAGTTTAGTATTATCATTATTTTAAAAATGTTTATCCTAGACAGTGTTGTAATCTTGAATGTTCCAGTTTGACAGTTAAAATTCTATTTTACAGCCATTCTGAGAAAAAATTAAAAATGTAAATGCTAAAATTTGAACATGAAAGTGAATAGTTCACATTTTTGTAATGAAGCCATTCACTTTGCCATAGGCAACTTAGGCAAGGTGGATCAGAACACATTTGCCGCTTATTTACAGTAAAACATCTTTCTTACATCACTGAGTAGCACTGCATGAACTAGTATTTCTTGAGCTTTAGTTTTTTTTGTTCGAGTGTAAAGTGTCCCTTTTTACAGTGTGCAGCTTCTGTTGTTGATGGGACATTTGTCTCTGTGTGCAAGCATATGGCAAAGGTCATTTAGGCTGTTTGCGCTCATCAGGTTTTCAAACCTGCTGTTCACTTAGGGGGACCAGCATCTGTGCTTATGGTGCTTTTAACCTCCTTAAAACACTCAGGAGATTTCCCTGCACTGTATATCTCCCAAACCACCATCAGGCAGCACTGGTAATGTCATTTTAACAGTGTAACGCCGAATTAGTAATCCAGAGCTCGCCTTGTCTCGTGTGCGCCTTATCACATTGAGATGAGTATTAAATGGGTAGTGCTGATAGGTCTTGTATTCAGTGATGAAGTACGTCTTTGACATTGAATATCAACCAGGATTTTAGATCTCCATTAAACAGAGTAATCGCTACCTCAGTGCGTTCACTCCCTCCTCTGCACGTAATATAAGGCAACCCTGGCACGCGGCCCAGAGAGAAAGAGGGCTATGTTTTGTTGTTGACAACTGTGATTGATTGCGTATGCCACAGGCCTTTACTCATATCTGAGGACTAGCCGAACATAATATCTGCGCCACTCAGCCTTTGATTATTTACAGCCTGCTGTTTAGGAATTGATTTAGACTTAATGCTTTCAAGGCCTTGCCATTGTGAGAAGGAGTGTGGAATCACATGAGAACCGTGTAGATTTGGCAGCTTTTGTGTGCCACATCTAAATGTCTGGCAATGTCTGTGTGTGCATAATATATGTGTGTGTATATATTATTCACACATGTATAGATGATAAATCATTGTAATTTAGCCATTTTAAAATTTCTGTACATGAAATGAACATGCATTTTCAATTTTTGTATTCAACATAGGTCTGCGCCCTGACCCTCCATGTTGAGCCCATTGAAGCAGGTAGGCTAATGGACATCTGCAGCGCTCTGTGAGCAGTGAGCAAAAAAGCGGAGTGGTTTCTGAAGGAGGGGAACCAGTGAGGCGGCAGGCAGGCAGGCAGGGAGGTGGAGATTGTGCCTGTCCACTCACGCGGCACTGATAAGCGGCGGATTTGGGGGGTTTGGGTATACGGGTCAGAGGGTGGGGCCGCCAGCCCAGGCCACTGGTAGGCTCCCAGCGCCATCTGTCAGGCCCACTGTCCCCAAGCACCGCGGCCGGCCGTGGACAGGTGGCCGGGCTGGTTGGATGGCCGTGCTTGGGCCATGGGACACCAGGGCTGCTGATTTGCTTTCTTACACCTTAGCTTCGGTTTTCGGCCGCACACATGACAAGACCAGGATGTTCTTGATAAATCAAATACACAAATGTGTGATAAACTGTGATAAATACCTAAAAACGAAATACTGTGTTACATATATCTATAATGATGTGCGTGCGTGTGCTAGTCCTGTTGTGTTCTATGTTTAATGTATGTCGTTCCATACTAAAGAGCATGTTAGCATGCGCTCAACATTTATGAGGTCTTGCCTCTCCTCGAGGGTCAGTGGTCGGGATCTGGTTGTGTCTGGATCGGTGGCCGTGGTTTGGCAGCGAGCAGGTGTGAAGACTCATTCCCGCGGTGATGGGATTTATGGCTGGCCCCGAGCCCAGCTCCAGTTTGTCCTTTAGATGGAAGCTGACCACAGGAAGGCTATGCCATACTGATACACCATAAGCAAGTCTGTTGAGCCCAGTATGGAAACACAGTAATCGTAAGAGGGAATAAAAATAATTATAAGGAAAAAAATGTGCGTTGTGCATTTTTCGTTGTTGTTAAAATGAATGTCCTGTTTTGATTTTTCACACTCTTGTCACATCATGTCTTTATTCTTAATTTCTCTGGAATTTCCTCCTGTGTTTCACAGTGCATTTGTGAAGTACTGAATGAGAGCACTGACTTGTGAATCATTTCAATTATCACCTTTCAGTTCAGCTAGAAAATGAGAATCCAGCTGGCAGGGAGTCATTTAAATAATTTGGTTTGAAAGGAGAGATTATGTCTTTTAATCTGTCTGCCTCTAATAGCCCTGTCTCCTCCGCGTTATGGATCTTATCATGCTAATAACTCAGATTTGCTCATTTAATATAGTCAATTTTCACTGATTTCTGCTGCTCTATTATTATTATTACCATACGTTTTATCCATGACATAAAAGAGATGGGAAAAATTGGCAATAGCCTCAGGGGCTTCTCCAGGCATGCCACGTGAGAGATTGGATTATGTGCATGTAAATAAATAAACAAATGCATAAATTAGTAGTTATAAATGAAGCTCTCAGAATGACAAATAGCCAGTAGTTTCCAAGTCATTTATTACTGTGCAGTGTAAACGAAGTGCTGCAGCTCCGCTCCACGGAGCAAGAAACACCTTCAGCTACAAACCCCCAACGCCACTACCCATGATGCTCTGTGCCTCCTCGTTATAATTAAGTGAGGTCCCACTTTGCCGGGAGCTGTTAAGATGTAGCGGTGGTATTTATCTGCAGGTCCCAGTCAGTCAGGAAGAGGGTTTGCAGATGTAATGCTGTTGCTGTAGCATTACACACTCTCACCCTCCCCATTCTTCTTCCTTCTTCATGCCCCCACCACATCGCTGTCGAGCAAGAGCCCGCCAGAATTCAATTTTACACTCCAGGAATTCTGCGACTGATAAGCTGGGATAAGGCGAAAATGGGCCTCTCCGCTCACCCTCTGACTCTCCCTTTCCCTCTCTCAGACTTGACCCCCCCCCCCCACCCCTTTTTTTCTTTCTTCATTCGTAACCTGGAGTGAGGTGGGAGTTTTCCCGGATTCCCTCCCCATTTTCGGGAAGCCTCCAAGGGGAAGCTTAATCGCCAAGGCACCAGACATGGGTACCAGACAAAGGGGGCAGGAGAGGGTGGAGGAGAACATGGCAGACCTGATGGACTCTCGCCATGGACTTTTTTTTTTTTTTGCCATTTCAAATGTGTGCAGCGAAATGTGTGTATGTGTGTGTTGTGACAAATGCTTTGAGAAAGAAAGTACACAAACTGGTCAGCTCAACTCTGGCGCCTAAGGCAGCAAAGGAATGAGTTGGCCAATGTGACAATTTCTTGGCCTTTTAGTCTGTAGGAAAATAAATACATGTTGTTTCTTTCCATCACCCAAAACCTTTTATGGATTTTCCGATTGTGTTACAAATATTGATCGTGTGCTCTTAAAGACTCTCTAGCAGTTTTCCAGTGCATGTAAAAGCATGCCAATGCATACTTGATAGCACAGCAAAGCAGGAAATATATTTTTAAATGTTTGTATAGCTTTTTTGGCAGTCAGTTTTTTTTTAATGAAGGTAAAGAAAAAGAACAGAATAGGAAATGTGCATTTTGTTTACAACTGTAAAGTTGCATGTTTTTATTGTTGTCTGCCATTCTCATTTGCAAGTGAAAGGCATTTTCTTTTCTCATGTACAGAAATAGTATTTTTAAAAAGCCCCGAAGACTGAACTGTTTTTGCCTCCTGCTGTGGAGGTGTAATTTCGGTCCCTGAGCTCAGCCCTGAATTGAAACCTACCGTTGTGTTTTTTATCCCCCCTTGTCCTGTGCATGGATTTCCATATGCGCCTCCCCTCCAGTGCAATCAGCTGAGAATGAGCCGGAATGAATCACTGAATGATTTCCTGTCACCCATTGCCCTTACCAGTGTGTAGGTGAGCATGCTGCATTACAATGTGCCTGCGTCTGGCGCGTGGGGGAGGTTACAGTCTGTGTGTGTGTGTGTGTGTGTGTGTGTGTGTGTGTGTGTGTGTGTGTGTGTAGTGTGTGAGTGAGCATTCAGACATATGTGTCTTTCTGTGTGCTACCCCAAGCAGGTGGAGGACCTGCTCAGGCACAGAAAGTAATATCAGATATGATATTGCAGGAAGAAGATTCTGGAATGTTGTTGAGCAGAAGAAAGTTTTTTTTGAGTTTGGTGGTTGCGGCAACCTGTGATGGGATGTCAGGTTTCAGTATCCCCTCAGGAAGACTTTTAGCTGCTCTTTAATTGGGCCACTTAGTTCCTGTGTGGGTAATTGGACCTTTAAGCAGTAGCATGGGTTATTAATGCTGCTCTAGCTTGGAGCATCCCCACAAGGCAAGCACCTTATGATCAATGTGTGTGAGCGGTACCGGTATCACTGCTGTGCTTAAATAGGCTCCATTTTCAGTGTGAGGTATGAGCAAGATGCAATCATTGCAGCGGATGAACATGTGGTGTGAAGACTTTGGGGCTTTATATCGGGTATCAGACGCCCGAGCTGGATGCTGTCAGGTGCCAACCTCCCAGGGGCATTGTCCCTGTCTGGATGGGGATAAGAATAACGGGATTGGCTTCCAGCTTTGCCACTGAAAGAACGTGCTTTTTGGAGTCTGGTGACAGCCAGTGACCTCAAGTGGGAAGCTGTGTGTGTGGTGCTGGGGGTTGTGTGTGGGAGGGAGAGGTTATGCTCACATATGGAGTTACCAGCGTCGGGGAGTAATTAGCTATTCCCACCACCCCTCTCCTGCTACACTCTACTACACTACATTCTCATTAACCCACCTTCGCCCAACACCCACACACACACACACCCGTACCCCCCCCCCCCCCCCCCCCCCCTCTTCATCTCTCCCCACCCAAACCACCAAGGCCCCCTTGCCATAAAACTTGCTGGTCTCATATAACACACACACGTAATCAATATGTGCGCTCTGCTGCTATTGATCCCAGCCTTGCAAGTCACTTGCCCAGAGAGAGAGAGAGAGAGAGAGAAGCTGTTCCTGGGGAGGGTTTTGCACATCCCCCCACCCCTCTCCTGCTGTCTTCATGCCTGGTTTATGTCCACAGAAGGTTTCCCTAACTGCAGCAACCCTCTGGAAATACTCAAAGTAGCTTTAGTTTCGATGTCTTGAGAAAGTGTTTGGTACCTTAGGGCAGATAAATTGTTACCAGTTGTAAGAACTTAGCATAAAATATAAAATGATTCTAACTTGAATCTAGGCTGTGCGTTTTACAGGCTGTCCAATGAATTCACAGACAGCGCAAAGTAGAGGGCTCGTGCTTAAATGTATAATTTTCATGGGCAATCACATCAGTCACTGCTGATTTACATGGGAGACATCATAATAATGTTTTAAGGACACATATTAAACTATAATTGCACCGCAGGGCCATAACACCACAAACATCACATATTTCTAGCCAGTCTTGTCCACAAGATCATCCTTAGCCTAACGTTACACAAGTCCCAGAACTGGCAGAATTTGGCCAGCATCCTCCTACTCTGTCTCCTCCTCTCTCCATCTCCCTCTCTCTCATTCTTCTTTCTCTTTCTGTCTCTCTGTCCTTTTCTCTTACTCATGTCATTCTTTCTTCTTTCTCTCTATCTCTCACTCTTACTGTCTCATCTCTTTTTCTCTGTTTACCTCCCTCTCTTTCTCCCCTCCCTCTATCGCTCTCTTGCGCTCTCTCTCTGTCTTTCTATCTCTCTGTTTCTCCCACTATTTCTCTGTCTGTCCCTTTCTTCTGCCAGTGAAGGCATTGGTGCATTGGTGCTTTGGAGCTGTGGCCTGGAGGAGGATGGGAACATGTGACAGCTGTGCTGGGGATGAGGGATGGTGCTCGCATGTCTAGCCAGGAGGAAAAATGTTGTGTGTGTGTGTGTGTGTGCGTGTGCGTGCACGTGCGGCTGTGTAAGTTTGTGTCTGAATGTCTCTGAGTTGTTTCATCATCGCAACATCAGCCTGACGGGTAGCCTGCTCTCCTTGGAGTGCTGAATGGTTCTGATGTTGATGGAAGACCTTGCATGCGTGGGGTGTGGGGTCTCAACCGGACTTGAATAAAGCTTTTTCCCAGGCGCCGCTGCACAACAGAACACAATACAGTTTTCCCAAAGCTGCACCGTTCTGCCTGGAGTTGAGGCAAGAAGAAAGGCTGTGATGCTCCACAAAAGGGGCCATTATTGCAGTTCATCCTCCTCCTCTCCTCTCCTCCTCTCATACCCTCCAGAGCCTCTGTATCCCTCTGTACTGATTAGGATGGAGGGAGGGTAGTGGATGGATGGTGTTGGTGGAGGGGTGTCAGGGTTTTAAAAGGTTAAATGCATTTTCTCTTGTCTTCTTACACCTTTCTCATAAGCTGTTAACAATAGGCTTTGGTACAAGCAATTTGGGACAACAAGATCCCTCCTCCTCCTCCTCCTCTTCCACCTCCTCCTCCTCCTCGCCCTAATCTCAGCCATTTTGCACAGAGAAGTGCTTGTCTTAGCACAAAAGGGGGAGGGCTATCCTGCACAGGGGGATGGAGGGGAGGGGGGGGGGGGGGTGTTGTGCTCAAGGACATTGCAGTGGTGTAATCGTAACTGTTAATAGCCCCTCTGCAAGCGTGAGAGATAGAGAGAAAGAGAGAGCGAGAGAGAAAGAAAGAGATAGAGATAGAGCAAGAGAGAGAGAGAGAGTGTGTGAAAGAGCGAATGACAGAGAAGGGGTGGTGTGTAGAGGAGGGGAGGTGAAAGGATGCTGGAAGGCCAGTAACCTGATCCCCATTAGTGTATGTAGAGACCAGCAATGAATGAAATCATGTGCAGGGGCAGCCGCTGTAGTCAAATGCCCATTTAATTCACTGCCTGTCAGAGGTGGCTTTTTAAAGGCCACATTTTGGCAGGGCCAAACACGGCGTAATTGCCTCGTCCTGCCCGCTCGCGTTCACCGCGGCAGCCGATGATGTCTTTTTAAGCACGCACGCACCACACCGCACCCACAGCGCCCCATCCTGCACACAAACGGACGCAGATTGACAAGCCGCACGTCAGAGATCACTCGAGATTAAGTGCAGCGATCGGCTCCACAGCATGGGGGCACTGATCAATACCATAACGAAGGGATAATGGAGGCGATCAATAAGCGGCCAAGACGTCGGGACTGACTGTCCGCATTTTGTGCTAATCAAATATTTATCAAGAGGAAGGGTGGGGAGGGTGAGTCGGGGGTGGGGTTGGGGTTGGGGTTTTGGGGGGGGGGGTGAGTGAGCGACAGCTTGTCTCTCTGTCCATGTGGAGATGCTGAGGGCATTGGCGCTAGGGTGTCGGCTAAAGCTTCCGGGGTTTTCTGAGAGGAGATGAGGCCCCTCCACATTAAAAATGGATCCAAAGCAAACCTCTGCCAGCAGGAGCCCCCAGAAAAGGAACAAAAAATCGGAGCGTCGCCGTCAGCAGACGGATCGAACCCAGTGTAAATGGGATGCGGCTCTGTTGGAGGAGGCCCTGCGACGAATCATGCTAATCGCATGTAAAATCATGTTAATTTATTGGCTGTTGGGAGTTGCGACGTCGTCTTGTCTTTGTAAACATTTATCAGACTATTATGGGGGAATCAGGAGACGGGGTCAGATTATTATGCTGTCCTAGATCATTTCAACAAACTATTATTCAGTGGCCTCTCGCTCTCATTTTGTCACTCTCTCATCCCCAATTTCTCTCTGTCTTTCTTTGTCTGTTTGTCTCTATCTCTCTCTTCTGCTGTGAGTGAATGTGTGTAGTCAGACTAAGAGACTTTCTGTGTGGCTGTACGACAGAGAAGCAGTGAGCACAGATAAGAGTTAGTGAGTGCGAGATGTGTGGCAGGCTGGCTTATCTGGGAGAGAGTTGTTTATTCCGTGCTCACAGACCTGGTTGACCCCGAGAGGGGGTCTCTCGTAAGCGAGCGAGCGGTGTGATGCCTGTTCTTGCTCCTCGAGCACGGTCCTCTTCACAACCATCACAGCGCTGGTGTGCTAGTCTGTTAACCTGCTGCTCTCCATTTTCCCTCTCATTTCACATCTCCTCAGGCCCGTTAGGATACATCTCTACTTCCCTCTCTCTCTCTGGTCCTCCCTCTTCACTCACTCTGTTCTGCCTTTGCTTTTATGCTCACTGCCTCCCCCCATGTCTCTTTCTTTTCTCTCTCTCTGTGTCTACGTTTATCTTTTTTCTCTCTCTATCTCTCTCTCCCCTCTCTCTCTCTCTCTCTCTCACTCTCTCTCTCTATCTTTTTTCTCTCTCTATCTCTCTCCCCTCTCTCTCTCTCTCTCTCTCTCTCTCTCTTTCTCTATCTTTTTTCTCTCTCTATCTCTCTCTCCCCTCTCTCTCTCTCTCACTCTCTCTCTCTATCTTTTTTTCTCTCTCTCTCTCTCTCTCCCCTCTCTCTCTCTCTCTCTCTCTCTCTCTCTTTCTCTATCTTTTTTCTCTCTCTATCTCTCTCTCCCCTCTCTCTCTCTCTCTCTCTCTCTCACTCTCTCTCTCTATCTTTTTTTCTCTCTCTATCTCTCTCTCCCCTCTCTCTCTCTCTCACTCTCTCTCTCTTTCTCTATCTTTTTTTCTCTCTCTATCTCTCTCTCCCTCTCTCTCTTTCTGTCTTTCTCTATCTTTTTTCGTTCTCTCTACCTCTCTCATTCTCTCTCTCTCTATCTCTCTCTCTCTCTCTCACACACACACATACACATTCTCTCTATCTCTCTCTCATTCTCTCTCTCTCTATCTCTCTCTCTCTCTCTCTCTCACACACACACACACACACACACACACACACACACATACATACACACACACACACACACACACACACACACACACACACGTGTGTGTGTGTGTAAGTCGAGGGCAGGTCTGTTTGGGTAAAGGCTCCCCTGTAGCTGTGCTGATAAGGGAATGATAGTGTCTGTGACTCCAGCAGTGGACGGCGACAGCTGGATGCTGCGTGCTGGGCTCTGATAAGGAACTGACTCACCTCTTTCTCTCTTTCAGTCATTCTCTTTCTCTCTTTTTCTTTCCCTCCCTCCCCCCTGTTTCCTGTCTTTTTCTCAGACCTCTGCTGCCCACTACACTGCTTTCTGCCCTTCTTTGTTTTTTTATGTATCTCTCTCTCTCTCTCTCTCTCTCTCGGTCTCTGTCACTGTCTGTCGGCCTGTCTGCCCCTCCCTCTCTCTCCTTGTAGCAGTTGAGCTGCTCAAAAAGAATGGATTCCTGGGTCTGCTTTTTGATACCCCAGTTCAACACAAATTGTGGCCAATCATTTACTACATGTCATGCTGTAGCATCCACTGAGACCAGATATGACACCACCGCAGTCTCACTAGCATACAGCACTGTCATCAGGTTGCATGGGCCCTTGCCCATAAGAAACCGGATACATTCCTACCCCTGGCTAATAGGGGGAGCTAGCGATGTGCAGGGGCGCTAATGCAAATGGTGCCACTGTTCTGCTGGTCTGTTGCCCAGAGAGACCTATCCTATCGACTGCTGCTGGCAGCCAGGCGTCTTACTGCAGTGCTGGCTGCCTTTGGCCTGCCTGAGTGCTGTGGGCCAGGGTGGGGGAGTGGGGGGCACGAAGTGTGTGTGTGTGTGTGTGTGTGTGTGTGTGTATGTTTTTTGTGTGTGTGTTTCTGTGTATGTTTGTGAATGTGTTTGTGTGTGTATGTTTGTGAATGTGTGTGTGTGTGTGTGTGTGTGTGTGTGTATCTGTGAATGTTTGTGAATGTGTGTGTGTGTGTTGTTTATGTTTTTGTGTGTGTGAATGTTTGTGTGTGTGTGTGTGTGTCAGGGGAGTTGTGTGGTCATCAGAGCCTGGAGGTCACCTTCGAGCTCCGCTGACCGGACCTTCTTGCGGTCCATTGGACCCTCTGGGGTTTCTTCCTCTCTTGTTTCCTCTCTCTTCCATCCTTCCTCTTCTTCACCTCCTCCTTCTCCTCCTCTGCCTTTTTCCCCTCCTTCTCTTCCGTCTGTCATCTGTCTGTTCCACTGCTCTCGAGAGGTGTGCAAATAAAGCGATGCAAGCCAAGAAATAAACATGGCGTTTTATTCATTTCCCTGTCCTACTCCTGTGATTCTATTGATGGGATGAGCTTTACCGCCACACGTGTGTGTGTGTGTGTGTGTGTGTGTGTGTGTGTGTGTGTGTGTGTGTGTGTGTGTGTGTGTGTGTGTGTGTGTGTGTGTGTGTGTGTGTTTGTGTGTGTGTTTGTGCGTGTGTGTGTGTGTGTGTACATGTGTGTTAATTTCAAAGAGCTTTTAGCCCAGCTGCAGCGGAGACCCTCTCCCGTTATTCCTTTTGATCCGTGGCGAGGGCATGGCTTCCTTGGCTGTGGCAGTCAGCACAGGGCCTGAGTCCAGCCCCCGGGGTTACCTCAGGACTCAGGACACCTCCCCCAGATCCACAGGGCTTTGGCAGTCTCCAACTCCCACAGTGTTATTTGTGTCATTTTTCATGGAGGACACAGCCTTGGCTAATGCCCGCCACTCTCTCTATGTCTCCCTCTCCCTCTCTCTCTGTCTCTCTCTCCCCCTCTTTCTGTCTCTCTCTCTCTGTCAGGTTTCTCTCCTGTTGACACACACACTTCCGATTCCTTCCCCCACCCCCACTCACCTTTTTGACTTTGACAGGCAAGTCTAGCACTTGTGTGCCGAGCGCTTTTCAGGGCTGCTCTTCTGTCCCCCACACGCTGCTTTTCTATTATTTACTGCTAACCCATGAAGCCCTCCACGGGACCTGCCACCTCTGCTTGGAAGGCTGTAGCAGAGCAGTATGGCAGTGCTGTCAGGCCCAGCCCAAGCCCTATTTTCTCTATCTATCTATCTATCTATCTATCTATCTATCTATCTATCTATCTATCTATCTATCTATCTATCTATCTATCTATCTATCTATCTATCTATCTATCTATCTATCTATCTATCTATCTATCTATCTATCTATCTATCTATCTCTCTGTCTTTCTCTCTCTCTCTTTCTCTCTCTATCTCTCTGTCTGTCTCTTTCTCTCTCTCTCTTGTTCCCCCCCCCTCTCTCTTTCTCTCTTTCTCTCTTTCTCTCTCTTTCTGTCTTTCTATCTTTATCTTGTGAGTCATGTAGTTGTACTGCGAGTTCCACTGCAGTGTGGTCACCTCGAGCCATTAGTGTGTCCCTCCATTTTGGGGTTTCCCATTTGGAACCCAAATCATTTGTAGCAAATTATTTTTCGATTATTATCTATTCAGTGGTATGACTTCAGGCCCTGGATGTTTCATGCTCAAACTGTTTAAATGAGCATGCAAACAGTGCAGTTTCATAATAGGGCTCTTAATCAAACATCCCAGTATGACTCCAGCGCTGCTATTTTTTTGCTTCTGGTTTGTAGAGTATCTAAAGCCTCAGGTGCATGTAAATGCATCTGAATATGTGCAGTCTTTGGTTGCATAAGACCAGGGCTTGCAGATCAGTAGGCAGGACTGTAATTCTATACACCTGCACAAAGCCCCCAGAGGCTACACAAGGACATTGCAATCTCTGGTGGTTACGGCAGGTCAACGAGGACACGGGTACAGAGAGACAGAATGACAGAGAGAGAGAGAGATAGAGAGAAAGAGACAGAGAGAGAGAGAGAGGATGACAGAGAGAGAGTCTTCCTCCTCCTGTCATTGTTCCTGGGGCAGAGGGGGTTGGGGGAGTGGTGTTGGGGTGTTGGAGGGGATGCACACAGGCAGCCCGATATCTCTGCTCGGTGTCCTGAGAAAGCCCATGGCCTCCGCAGCCTCCTCCAGGGCCTCCAGGGGAAGCGATCTATCTCTCTCAGACTCTATCTCAGTCTCTCCTCTCCTCTCCTCTCCTCTCCTCTCCTCTCCTCTCCTCTCCTCTCCTCTCCTCCCCTCTCCTCTCCCCTCCTCTCCTCTCCTCTCCTCTCCTTTCCACTTCTCTCCACTCCTCTCCCCTCCTCTCCTCTTCTCTCCACTCCTCTCCTCTCCTCTTCTCTCCACTCCTCTCCTCCCTTCCTCTCCAGCTCTGGCCTCTCCTCTCCTCTCCTCTCCTCCCTCCCTCCCTCCCTCCCTCCAGCTGAGCCATCTCCAAGCACCTCTCCACCGACGCTTCTGCTTTCTCTAAATTCCTCCATTCCTGCCTTGGCGTCATACTTCCTAACGGCATAAAATATACTGTTAAACACACGTGGGAGAAAGAATAAAAAAAAAAAGAAAGACATGAAATTCAATGCTGTACATTTATCAGTTGGAACTGTGGTTGGCTCTCCTCCCCTGCTTTAGACGTATTACATACAGTGAGAGACAGACAGAGAAAGAGAGAGAGAGAGAGAGAGACAGAGAGAGATGGAAGGAGAAAGGGAGAGCTGTAGAAGTATTACATATAGAGAGAGACAGACAGAGAAAGAGAGAGAGAGACAGACAGAGAGAGAAAGAGATGGAGGGAGAAAGGAAGAGCTGTAGAAGTGTTAGACGCAGAGCGAGATGGATGGAGAAAGAGAGATGGATTGAGGAAAGGAGAGCAGGAAAGCCAAATGCAGTCTAACAGTCCTAACAGGATTTTGGCACACAGTGCAAAATCATCTCTCTTTTCTAATACCCCAGGTAAGCCTCCTGCCAGTAAGGCCGCTTCACCTGAGACTCCCCTAAAGTGAGGGGGTGAGAGTGGAGTTATTTATACTCCTCGCAGATAGGAGTGATTCTCACTGTCAACTCAGGGGGCCATGGGACATCTTTAGATGCATTTCCTTCACGCCATCTTTCCTCATAGTAGCGCGGAGGAAAGTGTTAAATTTTTCATTTTCTTAGTTTGAGTTTTTTTTAGTTTTTTGTATCTCTCTACGACTTTTCGTATCTGGTCACCTTATTTGCCTTTTTCTGTGTTTTTCTGTCTCTTTTTCTGTCCATCTATCTGTCTGTCTGTCTGTCTTTCTGTCTATCTGTCTGTCTGTCTGTCTCACCTTCTCAATCTATGTCCCTTTGTGGTCAGGTACTGCAACAGATGCAATTTCTCTGTGTGTTGGCAAACAGAACATGCCCGCCCTGCCCCTCTCTCTCTCACACACACACACACATATCCTCTTTCTCGTTCTCCATCTCTCTCTCTCTCTCTCTCTCTCGCTCTCTCTGTGTCTCTCTTTCTCTCTCTCACACACACATCCAACACAAACATATCCTGTGTCCTTTTCTCTCTCTCTCTCTTTCTTCTCTCTCTCTCTCTCTCTCTCTCTCTCTCTCTCTCTTGCACACACACACACTTTCGCTTGTGCTTTCTCTCTTTCTCTCTCTCTCAGTGCTGAGTGTGCCCTGGTCTGTGAAAGGCGTGGAGGTCAGTTCGGAGCACTGAGGCAGGTGGCAGGAAGCACACAGCAGCCTTGTGTCGAATGCTAATTAAGCACTCCGGAGAGGCTCATTTGTCCTGAAACTGCATGTTTTCCTTTCGCTCAGCTTTTACAATGTGGAGAGGCAGAAGAGGCTTGTAGATACAGCAGTTGGCTGTCTCCTTTTCGTAACCACCACCCCCCCAACCCCCTTCCCAGTAGCAGTAGATGTTCAGTCAAGGGGGGTTGGGTGGGATATGGGGATAGCATTTGTCCAGAACTCATTTATCACCAAATGTTCCAGAACCTTCCGACCGCTTTGTCCAAGTGGTCCTTTAATGAGGAACATCATCCTCAGCCAATCAGAGCCCTCTGTTTGAAAAGAGTCCCTCGAGGCTGGCCTATCAGAGCAGTGGTCTGCCATAGCCATGCGAGCTAAATTGATGGCGGTGGTAAGGGTCTGTGAAGCACCACCATATTCCAGAGCAGATAACTTTGTATAGGAGATTGTATCTACCGAGAGCGCTGCGGAAATCTAATATGTTTGGGTCTTAACCACGTTTCACGTGATGGAGCTCCACACGCGCATGGCCCGGATTGCAGTCAAACCCCAAACGAGATGGGTGGCAGGGTAGGAGCAGGGCCATCATCTATCCACCCCCCACTTCCCACTGAAATCACACCATATGAAAATATCATCATTTGTAATCTTTTCCTCATAAAAATGCCAAGGTTAGCAGTGTTCAAGAAGGAGAAAAAAATCTCCAGGACGTCATTGTTTTTACTCAATGGTGACTCATATTCGAACACTATGAACATGTGAATGTGTTTTTTTTTTTATCCCTCTTCTCCGCAGTGCTGTAAAAACTGTCACAGGGTGATAAAATGTATCCAGACTGGGCCTCTCCCAGCAGTCAGCGTTTCGGCGGGATTCAGCCTGAAATGGAATTATTCTCAAGGTCACGCCAATACATTCTCAAGGTGCAGCCTGCCATCAGAGGCTATTGGCTTTGTGTTTATTTTACGGTGTTAGCAAGGGGAGATGTTAGTATGCCATTACTCATTCTTGCAGATTGAAAATAGCATGAATCTCACCTTACGTGAAAAGAGGTCCATACATTTTCTGAAGATGATCTCGCAATGCATTCGAATAATCACATATGTTCGCCTGTGTGTGCTTTAGATGCTATCTGCTTATGTGCTGTTTGGAGGTGTGCACACCGCATTGGAAAGGGTGGGGTGATGTGTGTGTCTGTGTGTGTGTGTGTGTGTGTCGCTGTGCTGGTGGTGGTGGGGGTTCAGGGCGTCCCTGTCTCAGGCTGATGATGTATGAGGAGAGCAGGGACGTCAATCCTGGCAGAGCAAGATTACCTCCACATCTGTCAACACATCACACCATTCCTCATGCATGCTGTCTCAGGATGGCCATTCATCCTGAAAGCTCTCGCTCTCTGCACCCCCCTCCTCTCTCTCTCTCTTTCTCTCTAACATCACTATGTATAGGTGTCTTATATACACTCTGGCACAGTCAAGCTGTGTTTAGACACTGGAGGAGATGGGAACCCACGGGGCGGCCCTGTTGTGGTCCTGCAGAGCCCTCAGCTTGGCTGGCTTTACTGGATGCCATTTCTATGTTAATCAAACACTCCCCGAGCTGCCCGCCTGGGTTTCAGACCCACATTACTATGCACTGTGTGTGTGTGTGTGTGTGTGTGAGTGTGTGTGTGTGTGTGTGTGTGTGTGTGTGTGTGTTTAGACACTGGAGGAGATGGGTTTCAGACCCACATTACTATGCCTGTGTGTGTGTGTGTGTGTGAGTGTGTGTGTGTGTGTGTGTGTGTGTGTGTGTGTGTGTGTGTGTGTTTCACTGGAGGAGATGGGTTTCAGACCCACATTACTATGCACTGTGTGTGTGAGTGTGTGTGTGTGTGTGTGTGTGTGTGTGTTGTGTGTGTTTAGACACTGGAGGAGATGGGTTTCAGACCCACATTACTGTGCACTGTTGTTCTCTCACACACCTCTCTTCATGTAGCATGTTGCGTTCTGCGCTCGAAAGCCAGTATCCTAGTGCCTTTAGTGTGTGTGTGTGTGTGTCTGTTTTACACACTCTCCATGTAGGGTGTTGTGGTACACACTCGAAAACCTTGTTATGAAGTCCCCAGTATGCAAGTGTTGAATCAGCCAGCCACGCTGCACCATATGTGCTCAGAGAATTTATAGCCAGTGGATAACACGGCCAAGAAAAGCACACAATCTCTCTGTGTGTATGCAGTTTGTTATGTTGTTTTATTATATTGTCTTATATGCCCCCTGACGTATGTGTGTATGCGTGACGTCTCCCCAACACAATTCATAGATTTGTCCGTGAGTAAGAGTTTCACTGTACGATGATGCAAGGCAATGCACGAGAAGGCCTATCACTTTACACACAAACACACACACACACACACCACACACACACACACACATGTGCGAGGACATTAAAGCAAATAAAGGATATCCGCTCCCCCCAAACACAATAATTTACTCATATCGTGTTCAGCTGGCGAGTGGGGCAAAAAAGCCTCGTGTGAATGTAAAGATGAGATGAAAATTGGCTCTGTTAAATATTATATGGCGAGACTGAGACACAGCATTCATCACCCAACACAGAGACCTGGCTCGGTGTGAATAATAAATAAACGAAAAGAAGAAGGAAGAGAAAGATAAATAAAGAAATGGAAGAGTAAACAGTGTGGCTGAGAGAGCTGGAAGAGAGAAAAGAGGAGAAGAGGAGGGAGAGGAGAGGAGAGGAGAGGATAGGAGAGCAGTTTATAATTGATTTCCACCTCTGCTTGTGGAACTCGTTTAGACCATCCAGGGAATGCTGATGAACCGGTTGAATGTTAATTAAATCTGGGCTAAGCCACAGCAGTCAGTACCTTAGTGTGTTTAATGTGTGTGTGTGTGTGTGTGTGTGTGTGTGTATGTGTGTGTAATGTATGTTTTTGTATTCTATGAATTCATATGGTATGTGTGTGCATGTAGTGTGCCTGTGTGTGTATGTGTGTGGGTAAATGTATGTTCTTGTATTGTATGGATTCATATATGCGTATGTGTGTATGTGCCTATGATATGAGTGTGTGTTTGTGTCTATGTACGCATGTGTGTGCACGCATGTGTGTGTGTGTTGTGTGTGTGTGTTATTGCCCAATTCAAGTAACAGTAAATGTATGCCAGCAGATATGCTATAGATCAGCTATATACCAAAGCCTAGGGCTCCACAATAGCAGGAACATGTCTGCTATGCGATAACATACTGAACATGCTGTGTCTGTGTCTGTGTTTTGTATGCCTCGTGTGCGTGCTCATGTGTGTACATTCATGCATGTACTCTGGCAGTGGCAAGCGCTTCCTCCGCTGTGGCTCTGGTCCAGGCTGTATCTGCGCTAAGCCCCTAATTGCTTTCCTTAGTGCGCCTTTGCTTCCCGCTCCTACAGACAACTGGCCCAGTGGGATTAGGCCAGACGGAGCCCTATCTCTTGGTGGGAATGTGTCTTTGTACTGTCAGTGCTCACCTTCCCTGCGCTAATGTACTGGAAAATGTTTTCTTAAGGCAGGCTGTGTGGTGGTGGTGGGGAGGGGGGGGTGT